>CAUYRH010130827.1:0-23109 GCA_963574655.1 Perodicticus potto | reverse complement strand
TAGCTTTGCCGGGAACATTCCTTAAAGCAGTGACTTTTTTTTTTTTTTTAAATTAAATCATAGCTGTGTAAGTTAGTGCAATCGTGGGGTACAATGTGCTGGCTTTACCTACAATCTGAAATATTTTCATGAAACTGTTTAACATAGCCTTCATGGCACTTTCCTAGTTATTGTATGAAGACATTTGTATTCTGCATTTAGTAAGTTTTGTCTGTACCCTTCTAAGATGCACTGTAGGTGTGGCCCCACCAGTTACCCTCCCTCCACCCATCCTCCGCCCTCCCCTCTCCTCCCTTGCCCCTTTCCCCATATTCTTGTGCTATAATTGGGTTATACCCTTCATATGAAAGCTATAAATTAGCTTCATAGTAGGGCTGAGTACATTTTTCTTCCATTCTTGAGATTCTTTGCTAAGAAGAATATGTTCCAGCTCCATCCATGTAAATATGAAAGAGGTGAAGTAAAGCAGTGATTTTTAACCTCTCCTAGATCAGGTTGTGCCTGGATTATAAACAAAATGTTCACATTTCAGAGGAAAATTGGGGATTATATTTATCTTTTAAATAAAGTTTTAAGTGCATTAAAATCAGCCTAGTATTTTTGTAGGTAAACACGTAAAAGGAGAGAGAGAATTCTTAGAAATTGTTTTTCAATCTTGCCTTTTAACTAAGTTTATCACAAGCTAAACACTTTTGCCTTGGAGAATTTTGGATAGACTAGCTTGTGAATCACTCTTTGTTCATCTAATCTTATCAGGGCATTTTGTTAAGTGTACGGCAGTAAGATGTCACTGTGAAGTTACAGATTAGGGTACATTAGAATTAGAAGGGGCACAAGACCTGATTTTAGCTGAACCATTTCATTTTTCAAATAAGGTAATAGGCTGAGAGATGAAACAGCTGCCCAAGATCAAATGCTGGTAAAAGGCTGGGTCATAATTGAAAAGAAAAGGCCGGCCTTCCAGAACATACTCAAAGGACCAAACATATTGGATTCTTTTAAAATAAGATAAATGCATGGCTTTTGTGAATCAGAGGTGTCAGCCAAGCCTGCCAGGAAAACAGCAATGAACATACACTCTACTTCATTCTCTTATCAGCGAGCTCTGGGCAGGAGCTCAAGGTGCATGCTTGTCAAAAGCGTGTCAAATAATCACCTCTAAGTGTTCCCTTCTGGCAGAGTGGAAGGAGATGGGTGTGGCTCTGATCCAAGCCTGTATTTGTTTTGTCCACTTAGGAACCCGGAGCCTGACATGCGGCAGATGGTGGATAAACACATTTGTTGGAGGAATACGACCCGAGGGAAAGTTTAACCCAAGGATATTAATATGTTTGCTTTACCTTCAGTCTGACCAGACAGCAAATATGGAAGACTCTCGGGACAAAAATCTTTACCTTTTTGTTCTTAGAGTTGGCCGAATTACTTTAGAACACTGGTTCTTAAAACTTAGTGCGTATAATAATCCCCCAAGTACCTGCTTAAAGTGCAGATTTCCCAGTTATTCTCAGAGATTTAAATTCCAGTAGGCCATCATAAGGTCCAGGAGTTAATTCATTCTGCAAATATTTATTGAGCACTGACTATCTGTCAAACATGGTTCTAAAAGCTGGGTGATTAGAACAGTTTATACTCTCCAGGGCTTGCATTTTAACAAGGGGAACAAACAAATAAATAAACAAATATGCACAAGAATTTGCATTTCTATTTTTTTTTTTTTTTTTTTTTGAGACAGAGCCTCAAGCTGTCACCCTGGATAGAGTGTTGTGGCATGACAGCTCACAGCAACCTCCAATTCCTGGGCTCAAGCGAGTCTCCTGCCTCTGCTTCCCAAGTAGCTGGGACTACAGGCGCCCGCCACAATGCCCGGCCATTTTTTGGTTGCAGCCGTCATTGTTGTTTGGCGGGCCCAGGCTGGATTCGAACCCACCAGCTCAGGTGTACGTGGCTGGCGCCTTAGCCCATAAGCCACAGGCGCCAAGCCAAGAATTTGCATTTCTAACAAACACCCTGGTGATTCTGAAGCAGGTAGACCCAGATTTTCATGTTGAGAAAACACTGCTTTAAAATGGAAATGTTCGCCTGGGAGGTATTTAAGTAAATGTGTAACATACTAACGAAATACTTTTCTTGTGACTCCTGGTTTGGAAACACTGTGGCTGTAACAAGTTTGCCCGCAGAAGGAGCTCTTTGTGTATCATTGTGCATATGTTGGGGTGATAAAACATTGGGTGACAACCAAAAGGTGTCCTCTGAGGATTCCAAGTTGGTTTTTCTGGACCAGCATTTCCCGGTGCATGGAAGTCTTTAGATGGCGGATATTCCATACTTTATGCCTGGTCAAAATGTATTTTTGTAGCATAAATGTATATCTTTACTATTTACACCTCACAGTTAAGCAGCACAGATGCTTTATGCAGCAGTCACCAACAATTTTGGCACCAGGATCCAGTTTCATGGAAGACAATTTTTTTCCACAAATACTATGGGGAGTGGTGGGAGGTGGGTGGGTGGAGCTCAGGCAGTGATTCAAGTGGCTGTAAATACAGATGAAACTGCTTTGCTCTAGTGCCCTCCACTCACTTCCTGCTGGTTCTTAAGTTTCATGGAAGACAATTTTTCCACAGATTTCCAGGGAGGAGCTCTGCAGCCAGGCTCCTAATAGGCTGTGGACTAAGAAGGCTGGGGGTTAGGGACAATAGCTTTACAGCACGGGTCTCAGTTAGTTGTTAATGTATTCATGCCTGTAATCCCAGAACTCTGGGAGGCCAGGGCAAGCTGGACTGCCTGAGCTTAGGAGTTCGAGACCAGCCTGAGCAACAGCAAGACCCCATCTCTACTAAAAGTAGAAAAACTAGCTGGGCATTGTGGCAAGTGCCTGTAGTCCCAGCTACTGGGGCAGCTGAGGCAAGAGGATTGCTTGAGCCCAAGAGTTTGAGGTTGCTGTGAGCTGTGACACCATTGCACTATACCCAGCGTGACAGAATAAGACTCTGTCTCCAACAACAACAACAACAAAAACAATGAACTGCCTCTAAAGTGAAGGCCGTTGATCCGGCCCGATGCTCGGGATGTGGCTGTATTGCACTGAGATTCTTGATCAGCAGTAGCCTTTGGAAAGTCCTACGGTACTACGGGGTCAGTGAAAGCTACCTGGGCAAAATGTCAGGTAAAACCACCAGCAGGAAAGAGCTCTTTGTGAGAAAAAGCAAAAAAGATTGATTACACCTTGGACTATGGGTCCAGATTTACACCTGTATACCTCATGCCTCTAAAGCAGGGGTCCTCAAGCTTTTTAAACAGGGGGACAGTTTTAAAGTCAGGCAGATTGAGGGCCGGACTATATTTAAAAAAAAAACAAACAAACTATGAACAACTTCCTATGCACACTGCACATATCTTATTTTGAAGTAAAAAAAAAAAACAGGGGCAGCACCTGTGGCTCAAAGGAGTAGGGCGCTAGCCCCACATACTGGAGGTGCTGGGTTCAAACTGAGCCCTGTCCAAAAACTGCAAAAAAAAAAAAGAGGGAAGAAATACAAATACAATATTTAAAATGAAAAAAAAAAGGTGCCCCCATCTGCAAAAAAAGAGAAAGACCTAACTAGAAAAAAAAGGCCCCCCCAAACCACAAAAGAAGGTTGTACTAACTGCAAAATAATAAAAAAAAATAGACCTCCTAACTTCAAAAAAAAAAAAAAAAATCCTAACTTGTTCTTACCTTGGTCCTCAGGCAGCAGCAGGCCATCTGCTCAAGCAAGCTTGTGACTCCTCCGATCAAGAGTCTCAGTCTCACCCAAGACTGAGAGGAGGAGTCGAGAGACAGAGAGAAGGAGGGGAGTCGGAGAGTGCAGCGCACATTCCACACATGAGCACTGCCGCCCTGACAAGTCGGCTGCTAAGCAGGACAGGCAGGCAACAAAAACACCCCATGGGCCGGATGAATGTCCTCAGTGGGCTGCATGTGGCTGCGGGCCGTAGTTTGAGAACCCCTGCTCTAAAGGAAAGAACTAACTATCTCATCAAATGGAGCTCATCACTGGAGCGTCTACACACCCAGGCAGGCTTACAAACTGTCCCATATGGGCTGCTTGAGTCATTGGTTGAGTTATTCACTTGCCCTGCTGAAACTGTAGCAATTCTACCAGCCTTTCCTGACTAAGTAGGCCTTGGTTCTGTTCACACAAACATGTGTGCAAAGAAAGGATACTGAATCCTTCCTGTTAGAAACTGACTAATGTTACATTGTAGCAACACCACCGGCAATGACATTGAATGACCAGTTTTAGAAGCAGCCCCTGTGCTATGCCCGCCAACCTAATCCCTGTTCCTGCCGCCAGACCTACTAGAGAGTTATTCTTTTGCTTACACTGGAACATTAGGAAAGTGAGGCTCAGAGAGGCAGCTGACCGGGGCTAAAAGCTTAGAATATGGAGGTGACAGACAGGTTCCTGTCCTGGGTCCCACGCTGAGTGCACTTGAGGAATTACGTTCTTCCTTTTGCTCATTTAGAAGATGATGATCATAGCACCTGCCTTGCAAGATTTGTACGAGGATTAAATGAGATACTACAAACAACATAAAGCACTAAATATGAAACTCTGCTTGGCACACGGTGACCACTCAATACACGCTTGTTATTAGAAGTGGTACTAACAGAGAGGTGGTACAAATTACCAGAAAGTTCCCTTGGGAACCATCATTCCACGTGTCCTTCCATGGCTGCTGGTAACATGAGCAGCCTGTCTGAGGAAAGACCCCTAAGATAAATTAACAAACGAAAGCCAAAACAGACTATTGAGATGTACTCGCAGTATAAGACCAAATCCTTTGGCATGAATTTTACTGTAATTATAAACAGTGAACTTCCCTGGTCCCTTTGCTATACAGTTTGATTTGGAAAAAGAATTTTAATTATAATAATGAACCACATTTTTCTCTTTTAAGATTTGTTTTCTAATATGCACAATGCAATCACTCAGCATTATGGTCAGGTTATGGGAGCAGTGATTTTTCTAATTCTAGCAATTCTTTTTATTGTCTGTCTCCAAAAACATTCATTCAGCACACATACTTTCCTTAAAACACCATCCCAGGGAGACTCAAAGAAGGACTCCATGTGGTGATGGGGAGCTACCTTCTTTTTTACATGAGACCTCCTGATTGTTGCCATTGAAGGCCAATATTTGATCTGACAAGGAAATATGTGGTGAGGGAAACTGGGTTATGATAAAAGGTCCAATTTGCCATTAAAAAAGACATGCTTGGCTATTCTAAATAACCCTTGAGTTTGTGAGGAAATCAAAGTGGCAATTAGAGAACATTAACAATTAATGGCAAGAGAGCACTATATATAAAAATACGAGAAACACCCTAAATCATTCCCAGAGGAAAATGTATCACCCTAAATGCTTTTGAAATTAAATAACAGAGAATAAAAAATTAAATTAAACATTTAACACAAGAAGCTAGGGAGATAATAACAGATAGTGTAGGCTGGAAGTAAAAAATGAATTTTTCAGTGAATTAGAAAACTTAAGAAAGTAAACTTAACAGTAAATTCACAAGCTGGAGCATTGAAAAGATCAATGGATCACTACTATCTGATTAGTCCATAAAGAGAAAAGAGAAAATGTAACATTTGAAATGAGAAAGGACATTATAGATAAGGATATTTGATTTAAAAAGTTTTAAAGACATTTTAATACTATAAAAGGATTCTATATAAACCTTCACACTAATCTTAAAAATCTTGAGGAAATAAAAACTTTTTCCCTAGGAAAATGTAAATTGTAAGAATGGATTCAAGAATATATAGAAAATTTGGAAAGAAAACCTAATAAACAAAGAATAAATGGGAGAAAAGTTGCCAGAAAACTGCTTCCCCCACAAAATGCCAGGCTCATTTGGTGAATTTTAACAAGTCTACTGCTGGCAGATGATACTTCTAAAATTCTTACAGAGAAGATAATGGAAAGTCATTTTCTGACTAGCTAACTCTGAAAGCAAAATCTGTCAAAGATTGCTCAGAAAAACCTATAAATATATATTGCAAATATAGTTACAAAAATCCTGAATGTAATATTGGGAAATATAATCCAGAAGGAAATTAAAGATAGGACCAAGTAGGATTTGTCAAAAGAATGCAAAGTTGTGAACTATTAGAAAATCTTTTTAGCACAACTCATCCTATCAACTGATCAAAGTGAGGGAATCAGAGTGTTGCCTCAATTGATGTGTAAAGGCATTTTATGAACATCAGCAGCTATGCTAGAAGAGAAGGAAGGGAGCAAAAACACTTTTTGGTAAATAAAGAAAAAGAACATAATAAAGAACATCTAGGGAGGGGGGAGGGGGAAAAGGAAGGAGGATTCATGTGCTCCCACTTAATGGACACAAGGGTATTTGGCACACCTCCTGGGTGCAGGACACAACTACAACAGGGACTTTAACTAACAAAGGCAAACATTGTAAACTAATTGTTTGTACCCTCATATTGATCTGAAATTAAAAAAGAAAAAGAAAAAAAAAGAAAATCTATTTCAAAACAAAAGTGTACATAATATCTAAATGCAAAATATTAAAAATAATAAATATGTTTCCATTAAATTTAGGGACAAGAACATTCTTCCTAAAGAAACAGAGAATCTGAACAGACCAATAATGAGTAAGGAGATTAGAACATTGATCAAATATCTTCCATCAAAGAAAAGCCCAAGACGTAATAGTGTCACTGGAGAATTCTACAAAACATTTAAAGAAAGATTAATAACAATCCTTCTCAAATTCTTCTATATAATTTAGGAGGAAAAACACTTCCAAACTCATTGAAGACCAGCATTACCCTGATACCAAAGCCAGTCAAGAGTGCTACCAGAAAAGAAAACTACAGGTCAATATTCTTGAACATATGTAGATGCAAAAATCCTCAACAAAATACTAGCTAACTAAATTCATTAGCACTTTAAAAGGATCAAGTGGGATTCATACCTGGGATGCAAGTATGGTTAAGCATATGCAAATCAATGTGATACACCACATTAACAGAACGAAGGATAAAAACCATATGATCATCTCAATAAGTGCAGAAAAAGCATCAGAAAAAATTCAATATCTTTTCATGTTAAAAAACTCTCAACAGATCAGCCATAAAAGAATGTATTTCAATACAATAAAGGTAGTCTATGACGAGCCCACAGCTAACACATCATACTCAACAGAGTGAAGTTGAAAGTTTTTCCTCTAAGGTTAGAAAAGCAAGATAAGGATGCCAACTCTTTCTACTTCTACCCAACACTGGAAGTCCTCATCAGAGTAATTGGGCAAGAAAAAGAAGTAACAGGCATTCAAATTTCAGAAATTAATTTTTCACTGTTTTCACATGACATGATTTTATAGATAGAAAACCTTAAAGACTCCACCAAAAGGCTATGAGAACTAATAAATTATTTGGGCAAGTTACAAGATACAAAAATTGACATACAAAAAAAAAATCAGTGGTGATACTATACACTGAAACCATACTATGCAAAAAAGAAATTAAGAAAACTTTTACAATAGCATCAGAACCATAAAATACTTGGTAGTAAATTCAAACAAAGAGATAAAAGCTCTGTATGCTGAAAAGTATAATATATATATTTTTACTCAAATTAATATGAGCATACAAGAAAAGTATAATATATTGATGAA
Organism: Perodicticus potto; assembly: GCA_963574655.1. Lineage (NCBI taxonomy): Eukaryota > Metazoa > Chordata > Mammalia > Primates > Lorisidae > Perodicticus > Perodicticus potto. Next base: position 15,420 of record CAUYRH010130827.1, on the reverse strand, counting down.
AGACATTGAAGAAGACACAAATAAATGAAAAGATAATCTGTGTTCAAAGGGAAGATTGCTTTACTATTCTTGGTTTTCTGTGTTTCCATATTAATTTATAAAATTGTTTTCTCTATTGTGAGACATACCATTGGAATTATCATAGGGATGTTGTTGAATTTGTAGATTGCATTCTATTGTTAAAATCTCCATATTATCCAAAGGCAAAGCAATTTTGAGCAAGAAGAACAAAGGTGGAGGGATCGTACTTTCCGATTTCAAATTATATTACAAACCTATAGTAATCAAAACAGTATAGTACTGGAATAAAAATAGACACATGGACCAACGTAACAAAATAGAAAGCCTCCCAATATGCCTATGCACATATGGTCAACTAATCATTAACAAAGGTGCTACAAATATACCCTGGGTAAAGAACTGTATTTTCGATAAGTATTCTGGAAAACTGAACATCCATATACAAAAAAAAAAAAGCAATGCATAAAAATCAGCTTGAAATGGATTGAAGATTTACACATAAAACTTGAAACTGTAAAACTCCTAGAAGAAAACAAGGGGAAATCTCCACACCATGGGTCTTGGCAGTGACTTTTTAGATGTGATACTAAAAGGCAGCAAAACCAAAAATAAACAGGTGTGACTCTGCATCATACTAAAAAGTTTCTGCTTTTGGTAAGGAAACCACTAACAAAATGAAAAGATATTCATGGAATGGGAGAAAAATATTTGTAACATTATAGCAGATAGGGTTTTAACATCCAAAATGTATAAGGAACTCAAACAACTTGAGAGCAAAACCTGTGCTTTCCCTAAATAACCTGATTAAAAAATGGGCAAAGGGCCTGACTAGATCTTTTTCCAAAAAAGACATAGAAATGGCCAACAGGTATGTGAAAAGTTGCTCAACATCAGTAATCATCAGGGAAATGCAAATCAAAACCACAATGAGCTATCGTCTTACATGTGTTATGGTAGCTATTATAAAAAGGTCAAAATGCAGCAAGCATTGGGAAGGAATTGGAGAAAAGAGAGCTCTTATACATTGGTACAACCATTTTGGAAAACAGTACAGAGTTTCCTCCAAAAGATTAAAAATAGAACTATCATATACTCTTTGTGCAACATTATTCAAAATAGCCATGGAAACAACCTAAGTGTCTGTCAGTGGATGAATGGATAAAGAAAATGTGTTAAATATATATATTGAGGTATTATTCAGGATTGTAAGAGAAGGAAATGCTGCCATTTGTGACAACACAGATAAACTTGGAGGACATTATGTTAAGTAAAATAATCCAGGTTCAAAATGACAAATACTGCCTGATCTCACTTATATACAGAATCTAAAAAGTCAAGCTCATAGAAATAGAATGGTTATCAGGGGTGGAGGGTGGGGAAATGGGCTGATATTAGTCTCATGCTTATAAACTCTCAGTTTTAAGGTGAGACCTAATGTACAACATGGTGACTATAGTTAATAATGATGTATCATATCTTGAAGCTTCCTAAGAAAATAGATCTTAAAGTGTTCTCACCCAAATAAGGGTAAATGTGAATATTAAGTGGTAGAAAGGGGCATCCATGTGAATCAATTAGCTTGATTACAGTAACAATTTCACAATACACATGTATGTATATTAAAGCATCACATTGTATATACCTTACATGTACAGAATTTTAATTTCTTAGTTATACCTCAATTAAGGTGGGGGCAGAAAATAACATTTTTCTTAAACTTTTAAATAAGAAAAAGATAAGGACATACTGGAAGGGAGGTATGGTAATAATCAGTGTCTGAAACTATAAATGAGTAAACCGAAATGGTCATAAATCTAAAACAATCCAAAAGTCAAAAGGTTTCTTATATTCCAACAATGATCAGGAGAAAATTTAACGAAAAAAGAGAAATTTAACAACGGTAACAAAAATTTAAAAATATCTGGAAATAAACTTAACAAGAAACTATTAAATCTATAAGAGAAACCAGATCTTTACCAAAAGAAAAAAATGGAGAGCATGTCATGTTCTTTGATAAGAAAACTCAATAATTAATAGCTAAACTTAACACAATTCCCAATGATAGGATCCCCAATGGGAATTTTAGGTGAGTGGGAAGTAATTCTAAAGAGGATGAAAAACATTAGTAAAAGAAAGAAAAAAAAAAAAAAGAATGGGCAGGGGAAAATTTTTTTCTATTACCTAGTAGAACATATTATAAAACTATAGTGATTAAAAAGTACAGTGGTCATGAGTGGTGGTTTATGCCTGTAATCCTAGCACTCCGGGAGGCAGAGGCAAGAGGATTACTTGTACTCAGGAGTTTGAGATGAGCCTGAGTAAGAGTGAGACCCTATCTCTGCAAAAAGTTCAAACATTGACTGGGCATGGTGGTGTGTGCCTTTAATCCTATCTACTTGGGGGCCAGGAGGAAACAGGATTGCTTGAACCCAGGAGTTTGAGGCTGCAGTGAACTATGATGTTGCCACTGCACTCTAGCTTGGATGACAGAGTGAGACTCTGTCTCCTAAGTAAATAAATAAATAGTAGGATAATAGAGCCAGATAGGGATAGCAGTAGAATAAAACTAAAGGCCAAGAAATAACTAGTATGAATTTAGTATACAAATATATATATGCACACACACACATATCTATGTCTCTATCTATCTATCTATCTATCTATCTTTTGTACATCAAAAATTGTATGCCCATATGAGATTTGGGGGATGTTAAATAGTATTGGAATAGCAACAACAACAAACAAAAAAAAAAAAAAGAGAGAGAGAGAGAGAAAGAAAAAAATTTCATATTTCCCACCACAGGCTAACATAAATTTCAGATAGATCAGCTATTTAAATAATAATACAAAGGCCCTAGGGAAAAACATGAATATTTACACATGTCAAGAATGGAAAACACTTTCTAACAGCACTAAAGTTGAAAACTGGGTGATTATCATTCTGGCTACCAAAAAAGAAACATTTTTACAAATACCACTAATGAAATTAAAACTAAAAAGCAGATTATGCATTTTAGAAGACATTTGCAACATATATGACAAAAGAGGGCTTTGTTTTCTTTTCCTTTTTGAGCTATAAATAACTGGCAAGCATAAAATATTCAACTTTGCTAATTATTACCATGCAAATGAAAACATGAATATTTTAAAAAAACTCCATCCATCAAATGGACACAAATCACTTAAGGTTTAATGGGTTAGTGAGGGCAGGCACCCCTTTCTACCACTTGACAGGAGGGTAAGTCGGCTGGACCTTTATCAAAATTCTTAGCATAGGCACAGTCCTGGGCTCAGAAATCCTGGGAGTTTATACTAAGAAAATACTGTAAGTGTACATGTGAATGTTTAGCCACAATGACATGTGTATCAGCATTTTTAAATAGTGAAAATTTAAAGGCTCTTAAATGTTTAAAAACAGATTTGTTAAGTAATATAAATGCTAAATCATGGATTATTAAATAGTGATTGAGAATTGTATTGGAGAATTTCTATTGACATGCAAGTTGTTGATAATATTTGTAACATTTTATTCCTTTTATGTTAAAATGTATAAAAATATATTTGAGACTGTATTTACCAAAGAATTATGAAATATTTTATCTTTTATTTTCTTATTTTTCCACAATGAGTATGTGTGGCTTCTGGAATAACTATTTTAAAAAAGGAGCTATCTCATGTAACATCATATAAATTAACTCAAAATAGATCCGAGACCTGAATGTAAAAGTTAAAATTACAAAACTCTACGAAGAAAATATAGGGAAAAACCTGCATGTGACTGAATTTGGTAATGATTTTGAGGATATAATACCAAAGGCCCAGGCAATAATGACGAAAAACTAGGCAAATTTGACTTCATGAAAAATCAAAACTTTTGTACATCAAAAGACGTTATCAACAAGTAGGAAGGCAACTCACAGAAAATGGGAAAACTATTTTCAAAGCACATAACTGATAGGGAATTAATATCCAGAATATATAAAGAACTCCTAAAATTCAGCAATGACAAACCCAATTCAAAAATAGGCAAAGGACTTGAATAGACATTTCTACAAAGAAGATGTATAAATGGGGCGGTGCCTGTGGCTCAAGGAGTAGGGCACTGGCCCCACATACTGGGGGTGGAGGGTTCAAGCCCAGCCCCAGGTAAAATTGCAAACAACAAAAAAAAAGATGCATAAATGGCCAACAAGTACATGAAAAGATATTCACAAGGAAAAATGCAAATCTAAACCACAAAGAAGGCTTGGCACCTGTAGCTCACTGAGTGGGTTGCCGGCCACATACACCGAAGCTGGTGGGTTAGAGTCCGGCCCGGGACCTGCTAAACAACAATGACAACTGCAACCAAAAAATAGCTGGGCGCTGTGGCTGGTACCTGTAGTCCCAGGTACTTGGGAGGCTAAGGCAAGAAAATTGCTTGAGCCCAAGAGTTTGAGGTTGCTGTGAGGGTGACATAGTGAGACTCTTGTCTCAAAAAAACAAACAAAAAACCCCAATGAAAACAGAGAATGGAGTGTTGGTTAAGATGTTGAAATGTCGGCACCTTTGCATACTGCTGGTGGGAATGTAAAATGGTATAGCAGTCGTGCAAAACAGTGAGGCATTTCCTCAAAAAATGAAAAATAGAATTACCATATGATCCAGCAATTCTACTTCTAGATATCTCCCCAAATCAATAAAAAGCAAAGTTTCAAAGAGGTAATTGTATGCTCATGTTTTAGAGCTGCGTTATTCACAATAGCCCCAAAGTGGAAACAACTCAAGTGTCTGTAGATGGATGAATGGATAAACAAAGAAGCATATTTATAAAGGATTATTATACCGCCCCCAAAGGAAGGCAATTGGGACACATACTATGACATCAATAAACCTTAAGAGCATTATAGTAAGTGAAATGCACCAGTCAAAAAACTCAAACACCACACGATTCCATTTATATGAGTGGGGTCTATAGAGTAGTCAAGTTCATAGACATGGAAAGCAGGATGCTGGGGGCCAGGGGCTGGGGGAGGTGATGGGGAGTTAGTGTTTAATGGGCACAGGGTTTTAGTTTTGCAGAAAGAAAAAGAGTTGTGGAGATGGATAGTGGTGACGGTTGTACAACAATATGAGTGTATACCACTGAAATATACATATCAAAATGGTTAAAATGAAAAATTTTGGGGATTTTTTAAAATCACAATAAAAAATTGGGGAAAAAATAGCAGGGTCTGTGTTTAACTAGTGAGTAGTAGGGATTGTCTTCTGAGGCCAAGTCCTGACTCATCACTTACCACCCATGTCATGCTGGACATGTCACCTGTGAGGTGTTATGAGTCAAATGGAAAAAAACCCCTAAACTTGCCATACTGTTTAATATTGTTGTGTTTATGGAAACACTTCATTATGTCAGCACCAAGTAAATGTAAGGAAATAGACTCTTTTGTATGAGTGATTAAATGAATTAATTAGATCAAATGTGTAAAGAGTCTATGATCGTGCCTGGTTTGTAATGAAGACTCAGTATGTGTCAGCTGTTTTTATTCTAGAATCCCTCCTGGTATAGGACATGATGAAGACCACACACCATCAACATCCTTGAATTCTCTGCATCTAAACTCACGGGAGACCAGGTACTCAGAGTGCCTCTCACGGCCACTACTTGATAATAATTGATTCGGGGTCCATCTGAAGTGAGTCTTCTTACAGAACACTGAACAGTTCCCCAAGGACCTGAAAGAGTTAATTAGCATCCCCACCCACTTACCAGCACTGGCCACAATGTAGCTAATTTCAGAAAAGAGTGTAATGACCCCTGATTATTTATACTTTCAGTGGTTTCAATCAGTTGTATGATAAAGTGTGGCACTTAACGAGCACAGGGAAATGCAATCTAACTGTAATTTAGAAAGCCAGAGAGATGGGTTTAAAAGAAAGGCTGAAATGTATACAGAAGCACTAGTAGTTAATTTGTGGTATGCGACTGAAAGCATTAATCAAAATAGCAGACAAAATTCTTGTGTTACGTGGGAACTAGGAAAGCCGGTGACTCTTTCAGTCCTCTGCCACCCCAGTATCATGTGTCTTGGTTAGATTTATTTTCTGTAAGGTTTTACGAAGGCTTACTACTAATTTAGTAACATAAAGGAACCCTGAAGACAGCAGAAGGAGATGGAGAATGGAGGAGAGAAGGAAGAGGGTATTCATTTCCAAAAATAGAGCGTGCTAGAGACCATTAATTTCTAAAAATACCCTTGAGTCCACACTGATAATAAATGAGAGAGAGAGGGATAGATAGGACAAAAAGATAAGGCGAGCTCTCTGCTATTGTGGAATGAAGGGAACTAATATAGACAGAATGATGGAGTTAGAAAATCACTATTCTGCAAGGACCATCACAATAATTCAGGCAAAATTCATCAATGAATGTCAAACTAGTGTGTGAACATTTCAGGGGCAACAGGATATTTATATAGTCTCCAAGTGTCCCCTATGAGACACTTATTTACTGCAAAGAAGAAAAATAGTCATTTTGGAATGGAGAAACTGGAAAAATGGTCAATCTCATTTCAGGATGAAATACACTCAATCAAGGGGAAGCATCGCGTCCCTGAAGTCTTGCTCCAAAGGTGTCACTTGAGTCTAATCATGAGGAAATATCAGGAAAAATCCAAATGAACTACAAAATAAATGGTCTACAGGCTTCAAAAAAGACCAATGGCGTGATAGACAAAGGAAAGGCTTTGGAAATGTTCCAGATTAAAGGAGACTGAAGAGCCGTGATGATGACTAAATGCCATTTGTGATCCTGGATTGGGAAAAGATAGCTATGGTGGATATGATTGGGACAAACTTGAATCTGGTATGTAGATTTAATAATAGCATTGCCTCATTGCTTCTCGGCCTTTTGGCTAAGATCAAGTGTGTAGCATTGCCTCAGGGTCAAATTTCTAGAATTTGATAATTGTTCTGTGATTGTGAATATCTTTCTTCTTAGGAAACACACATTGAGGTATTAAGGGGGTAAAACTGGGACTATGTCTTGTAAGGAACTCTCTAAGGGCTCAGGAAAAACAATTTTGTGTATATATATGTAATGTTCATTACCTTCAATTATGTGATATTGAATTTTATATACAGTATATATCGGGAGAAAAAGAAAGAGAAAGCTAATGTGTCAGAGTGTTCACAATTGGTCCGTGTAGGTGTAGGGTATACGAGAGTTCTTTTGACTATACTTGCAACTTTTCTTTAAATTTGAAATTATTTAGAAAATACAATGTAAAAAAAAAGTTGGATGAGTTACTGTCCAAGAAACTTTCCAACTCTAAGGGCGTCAAAAGAACTCTGGTATTTGTATACCATGGGATACTATTGAGCTTGTTGACAGAGGCTACGCCTGGATTTGTCCCTTCCCTGTTCGCCCTGTCCCCCAAACCTCTCCACCTCCCATCATGCTCCTGCTGCCCTCTCTCCTGTTTCCTTCCAGTTTTATGATGTGTGATAATTCCAGAGCTTTTGGGAGATCCTCAGAGAAAGATCCCACACAATTTCAGCCCAAAGAATAAGGAACTCAACGGGGTAAATGAAACGTCTGCAATCTATTTTATCCCCTCTTTTTTCCCCACACTATTCACATTTCCTCTCCAGCAGGACCCTCACCTCCCAGTGAAACAGGCCTTCAGCTCCTCTCCTTAAAAGCTGCCCTGCCCGGGATCCAACAATCCCCTCTGGCTGCCCTACTTCCTCCCTCCATGCTCAAGCTCTTGGAAGTTGCTTATATTGGTTCTCTCCTCTCCTCCGTCACTCGCCTGGGCCACTGCTAACTGCTTTTGGACCTCACCCTACATTGAACCTGCTCTTGTCAAACTCACCAGCCACCTCCTTGTAAGTCAAGCCAAGAGGTGGTGGGCAACCCTCATCTCCTCAACAGGTAGCGTTTGGTACTGCTGACCACTTCTTCCTCTAGACCAGTGGTTCTCAACCTGTGAGTTGTGACCCCTTTGGGGGTCAAACGACCCTTTTACAGGGGTAGCCTAAGACTATCCTGCATATCAGATATTTACATTATGATTCATAACAGTAGCAAAATTACAGTTTTGAAGAAGCAACCAAACTAATTTTCTGGTTGGGGGTCACCACAACACGAGGAACTATATTAAAGGGTTGCCGCATTGGGAAGGTTGAGAACCACCGCTCTGGACACACCCTTGTGGCCTCCATTCCTAACTATTCCCACAGCTCAGGCCACTCTCTCTGGCTCCCTTGCAGGTTCTTCTTACTCTGCCTGACCCCGAAGTGTGGACGCTCTGTGGAGTTCACCCCTAGGCTCACATTCCCAACTGCCTACCTGACACCCTCCCTCAGCTATCTCAGAAACTCTTCAAACTCAACATCTTCTAATCTGAACTTCTCAGCTCAGCCAGGGAGTCTTATTTCAGAGAACACCACCTTGGTTTAGCTAGCAAGCTGGAAGCTGGCATCTGTCTGGTTTCCTTTCTCATCCTGCACACCAGCCAATAAACTTCTGTCAAACCACTGCTCTGCATGCAGTCAGCCCAACACTTGTCATCTCCCATTCCTATAACTACAGCAGCCACCAACATGCAGTCTCTAATTTTTTCTGCATTGAAAATATTCTAACATAAAACTATGATGCTGTTTCTCTGTTCAAAACAGTGATGCCCCATACTTTCAACCTCAAGTTCAAACAACATGACCTGGTGCACAAGGCCCTTCATGGCAAGGATATTCTCACCACATCCTCCCCTTTTTCTCAGTTCCTTGAACAAGCCAAGTTCTCTCATCTATGATTTAGAATGTGCTGTGGCCTCTGCCTGGAACATGCTTTCGTCTCCTCTTCATCTTCATCTGGTTACCTCCCATCATCCTTCCTCTAGAAGCAGCCCCAGATACACATTCTAGAACTAAATGTGTATCAATGGCATATGATATCATTGGGCTCACCTTCCTGAGTGTTATAGTTTGTTTCACACCAGGCTAAGTTTTGTATCATCTGTGACAATGTCCACTGTGCTCCCGGTCGAGGCTACTGCCCATGGCCAAAAGATGTAGCTCACAGAGCTCCCACCTTCATAACATGGGAACTTGACATTCTTCCAAATTATCATGCATATGGTAGAAATTTTCTCGCCTTTTCCCTTGACTGAATAGTTGGGAAAACATTGCTTTTGCTCAATGGCCTAATCCAATTCTGAAATATTGCTCAGTCTACTTTCGTAAGTACTTATTTTCCTATATTAATGAATTTTTCTTCTTTTCTTAGACACATCCACACAGCATTAAAGTGGACCTCGCCAATTCAGATTTTGCAAATTGTAGACCCAATGGCACTTGAATAAAAAAAAATCATGAATCACATCAATGTGAATATTTGACTTTTTGTTAACAAGAAAAGGGGACTCTTAAACTGGGAATGAAATAGAAGATTCATTCAACACATTTCCCTTTTTGGAATTTAATGAGTCATTTTTACAAAATAGAATACTCTTTTTTGGCCATGATACTTCACAGTGGAATGTTTAAGTTGTGGTGAACTCAAGTTTTGCATTACTTCATCTTATTCTACTTATTAGAATACAATTAAAATGCTTTTTGGTATTCAACTCTGAGGGAACCTAGTTCAAATAAAGATTTACTATACGCTTATCTTTATTTTATTTTAACTGAGAACCAGTTTCACTTTGAAGTAGTCACCAAAGTAAACCCCTGTGTCTGCTCATGGGAAGAAGGTACCTTCCTGAGATCTCCTTGTTGTGTAGTTTGGGACTTATAGCTAGAAAGGCACAGAATGTTCTCTTTCACTGGGACACATCCTTTCAGTTCCGAATTTCCACTAGTTCAACTGTCTGCAGAACACAGTGAAACCCATCACCCCAGCCTCTGAGAGATCAATGTGCCCTGGGAAAGAGCAGGCCCACGTTTGTGTTCCGGGAAGCCTGGACGGACACACAAAGCACAGTTAGGAGAAATAAACATGCAGAAACTCACCTTGTCAACTTCAAGTGATTTTCTGAACTGCACATCTGAGTTTCACAAGGACAGGACAATAAAAACAAAATGGCCTCCCAGAGTGCTTTAGCCAATACCGACAGGAGTGGTGGCTACAAATGACTGTCCAAGACCTTCTTCTGGGCTTCTGGCCCCAAACACTTCAACTTCACTTAAATCATTAAGGCCAGGGTGGCTGTCAGTCTTAAACTCGTGCGACACAGATTGTAGGAATTAGCAACATACAGTTAAAAGACTACATGTAGCTACTAACACAGCATTAAATCCATTTTTCTCCCTCAATAATCTAGTAAAACCTTTTGCTAGGTAATCTGGCATGATGTCTCTCTCCCCTTTCAAACACTCATATAATTTTAGTTAGCAAATATACGAAGGGATCAATATAAATGAAGAAGCTGCAGAAATGTGAGGATGTTTACTGAAGGATGGAAAGGCTAATTTTAACAAGAATATAGGAAATATAGGCAAATCCATGTTTGTGCTCACTCTGTTCTAGGTATTGTTTTTTCTTTTTCTGTCTTTCTTTTTTCTTTTTTAGCTTTTCACATTTTTCAACACATTTAATCTTCATAATCCTATGAAGCAGATGCCAGCACTTTTTCCTTTTTCGGATAAAATGAGGCACAGAGAGAGGCATGTACCTTCTAGTGTGGCACTGAGATTCAAATCCAAACAATTCAGTTCCAGAGCCAGCCCTCTAAAGGACTATACTGCTTTCTGACAGTCACACCTGAAATATTACACAGTTAAGGGTGTCTCTGTATGTAACGATGCGGAAAAATACTCACGTTATCTTGTCTACTTAGGGAAAAAATGATCACAAATATGTAGAGAAAAAAAGGGAAAAGCTTCTATGCTTAGAAAAAGAGACCCAAAGATTTAGATACCGATACGGAATTAGTGATGATCTTTAGATGGTAGAACTATGATTTTTTTCGCAGTTATTTTCTATTTTTGTTTTTAAAGAAAGCATATGTTGTTCTTTAGATGATAAAATTGTAATTTATTCCTTGTAAAGCTCTGACTGTGCTTCCTCCTTCTGTTCACAGTTCCCTTCTCACCTCCCTTTCTTGCTTCAGGCTTCAACTGCACACCTGATTCTCCCAGGCCTTATTTTTTCCCACCTTATTTCTTATTCTTTTTGCTCTTTCCATTTTCCTTCCTTCCTCTACTGCTCTCCTCTGTCCTCTGTCAAGCAAGGTGCATAAGATAAAAAGCAATACTTTTAGATGGGGGCAGTGGCTCACACCTGTAATCATAGCACTCTGGGAGGCCAAGGCAGGTGGATTGCTTGAGCTCAGGAGGTCAAGACCAGCCTGAGCAAGAGCAAGACCCTGTCTCTACTAAAAATAGAGAAAAACTAGCCAGGCACTGTGGTGGGCATCTGTAGTCCCAGCTACTCAGGAGGCTGAGGCAAGAGGATTGCTCAAACCCAAGAGTTTGAGGTTGTTGTGCGCTATGACGCCATGTTACTCTACCCAGGGTGACAGAGTGAGACTCTGTCTCAAAAACAAAACAAAACAAAAACCCAATACTTTTTAGCATTGTATTATAATTTTTCTAATGGCTTCTAAAATCATTGAAATAATATTCTTTCAGATTTTCAGATTTGAGGCCACCTGGTCAGTGATTCTCACTCCCACTGGGTTTCTAGCATTCCTGCCTCCTGCCTTCTCTGCCCTCCTGTTGGTGGTGACAAGCTCCTGGTGCCTGTCCTGGCAGCTTGGTCCCTGCGTTTAGCTCTTCCTCTCGACCAGGCCTACACTTCTCTTGAGGGCAGGATGCTGCCTGCAGACGTTCAGGGGTCCTCAGCCAGCCTTTTGTTCCCATGAGACTTGGTGAACTTGTGCAAGATCATTTTCATTGCCACACCCGATTTTCACAGGAGCAGAAGTGGCCATCTTGATGCTTTTAGAAGTGGAGGCAAGAGCTTGCCCCAGCAGACCACTGGGATTCAACTCAAGAATGCCTCTCGCCTAAACAGTGAGGACGGCCAGGATGGCTTTTCTAGGGGCTTCTTCCCTGAACTCTAGACACCTTACTCAAAACAGATCAACTATGGACCAAGAAAAATTTTAAAGTCATCTAAACCTTGTTTCTGAGTAAGCAATTTTTTGTTTTCACCTCAGATCTCGGCTCTTAAGTCCCTGCTAGTGAGGCACACTGGTAACCTTAAAATTATAAGGCAGCTCCTTTTTCACAATGTGCGGCCTCACCACGGTGCTTTTCACACTTCATGCCTGTCCCATTGCTAGAACCTCCCACCTGGCCTACCTGACTGGTAACCTTCTCCCCTTCTTTGCTTCCTCCAGGGAAGCTTCATCCATGTCCTTCTTGAATACAAATGCTTTCAAATTACCTTGTTCCCAGACCTATCAAGCTCAAGTCCTAATTGTAGTTCCACTGCTCCCAAAGGAAAAATAACACACCTTTCCTCCATCCCCTTGAAGCCAGAAAAACAGCCTGCAAGATGGAGTCTGAGAAGCTGAGCTGGGGCATTACAGCTGCCCTAGTCTGCTCAGCCTTCCCCACGCATCTTCCAAGATTATCTAGTTAAGGTTTCACCGTGATTGTGAGGATGTTTATTTCAAAAGATGTTGGGGGAGTTAGTCACACATAGACGATAGGTGTTTTGATATCGGTAGAGTAAAGGTTACTTTGATGATATGATGTTTTCTTTGATGATTCTCTTTTTGTTAAAGTGAAAATTACCTTTCTGTTGTTTAAACATTTGACACTGTTAAAATGAAGACTACTTCCTATCAGATACAGTTAAAAGTTTCTAGGTTTCCTTATATTCTTATTATAAAAATTATTAGCATTGTTACTGAGTCAGAACAGAACTGAGAGGCTACTCATGCTGTTCTCTGGACCGCTGACCTTCTGATGACAAAGTTTGGGGGACTTAATCCCCATCTCTGCACCTGGCTGATGGTGACAGGCAGCCAGACTGTCTTTGTCTGGTAACACCTGCCTTGTACAAGCAATGTATGTTCTTTACAAACAAGCAAACAAAATCAGGCAATATAGAAAGGTATAAACAAAAAAGTGACACTTGTCTTTAACCTCCTCACTCAGAGATGAATGTGGTTATTAATCAATTGGAATTTCAGAATTTTTAGGGGTCCAGGTGACCAACTGTACTGGCCAGGGCCGTTCCCTCCTGCCGCTTCTGGTAAGGCCTGGCTCCTCGCCTTCAACCCTGCTACTTCTGCAGCTTTTCTCCTGGTGTTGAATCTTCTGCAAATCCCCCTGCCTTCCCCTGTGCCTATCTCACTTCTAACTTTAAAAGTCCAGCTAACGCCTGTCCGTTACACGAAGTTTTCTATGCCTGTCTGTGAACACGTGCTCACCCCATGCTGTGCAGTCCAAACATATTACTGCCCCTTTCTGATTCTACTGCGTCTTCCCACCTAGATCACATCATTGTCAGGGCATTGGGGTCGTGCCTTATGGTTCTCTAGAACCTAGAGACATGGTGGCCAATCAGGGTGCCACTGCCTAATAAATATATAAGAATTAATAAATGGTTCATAGAGCGGCTTCCTTTCAATTTATTGAAAGTTGTTACTCAAGCCTTTCAAGACTGGATGTAGTTTTATGAGGTTCTAGGCCTATAGGCCAGTGATACTTTACATGGATATTCTAAAAATACTTTAAAATCTCCACCACAAAGCAGCACCCCTGATCCCAGAGTGCCCAGGAAACCCAGGTGCCAGCTGAGACAGGGATTTTCCCCGGGAATCCTCTGGTTCCAGCACGGAACTGTGGAGTTACTGGTGTGTCCTTTACTCTGCTCCCCAAACTGCCCCCTTCCTCCTGTAATCAGCTCATCAAGTTTACATAGACCATCATGCCTAAAGTGACGATACCGCCGTAAATCAGAGAGGGAGCTGTCTGCCGCTGCTAAAGAGCCCAGGAGATGAATGTGCTTCTGCGGATTCTGAACGTGCAGAATATTTGGATTGATTTAACCAAGGTTCTGATTCAAAGGCTGTGAGAGCCTCTGACAGTCTCGAGGAACAACCTCTGAAGGTTCCAAACAGGTTCAAAAGAAATAGCAGCCAGCAGCGGCTTGCCGCCCTGCGGTCAGCTCCTGTCTTCAGACCGAAAGGTTTTTGTTGTGGAATTCACAAGTCACTGACCAACAAGGGTTACAGACGCACGCTCACCTCTCATCACATCTAATCAGAATCACGCTGTCTGTTCCGATCCCTAAGGCTGCAGCTCCCTTCTTGAGAGAAAAATGACTCTGAAAAAAAAAAAAAAGAAGCATATTTGCAATTAGTTTCATACAAAGATAAGATCCATTCCCTTGGCTTTTTTCCCCCCTCCTTACAATTTCTAGTTTGTAATCTTCAAAGCCCGGGCTGCTGACAGATGGCATCCTTCCCTTGCACTTTTTAAAATTGTGGTGAAACACATACAGGGTGGCCATAAAATTCATGTGCAGTTTAAAATAGTGTGCAATTTGCACACGAGCTTTATGGCCACTCTGTATAATGTAAATACCATGTTAGCCATTTTTTAAGTGTCCAAGTTGGTGGCTTTAAATACATTCACTTTGTTCTACAACTATTACCTGCATCCAACTCCAGAACTCTTTTCATCTTGCAAAACTCAAACTCTGTATGCATTTTTTTTGCTGGGGCCAGGTTTAGAACCTGCCACCTCCAGTATATGGGGCTGGCGCCCTACTCCTTGAGCCACAGGTGCCACCCTACTCTGTATGCATTAAACAGCTCTTAATTCCTCCCTCCACCAGCCCCAACAACCACCACTCTACTTTCTGTCTCTGTGAATTTGACTACTCTGGCTGCTTAGTTTAAGTAAAATCATATAGAATTTGGCTTTCGTAACTGGTATTTCACTTAGCATAATATCCTCAAGGTCAGAATTCCCTTCCTTTTTAAGGACAATATTTCAATGTATGTATATATCTCATTTTGTTTATCCATTTATCTGTTGATGGTTGCTTCGGTTGATCCCACCTTTTGGCTTTTGTGACTCACTCATGCTGCTATGAAACTTGGGCACACAACTGCCTCTTTAAGACTCTGCTTGAAGCACTTCTATTTTAACCTTTTGCGGAACTTCCCTACTTTCCCCACAGTGGCTGCACCATTTTACATTCTTATCAGCAGAGTATGAGGGTTTCAATTTCTCCACATCTTCACCAACATTTGTAATTTTGTGTTTCTTTTTTTTTTTTTTTGGTAGAGACAGAGTCTCACTTTATCGCCTTTGGTAGAATGCTGTGGCATCACACAGCTCACAGCAACTTCCAACTCCAGGGCTTAGGCCATTCTCTTGCCTCAGCCTCCCGAGTAGCTGGGACTACAGGTGCCCACCACAATGCCTGGCTATTTTTCTGTTTTGCAGTTC
>CAUYRH010130824.1:0-11442 GCA_963574655.1 Perodicticus potto | reverse complement strand
CATGTACTCAGTACTAAATTGGAACTAGTAGATTAACAAATATATGTTCACATGACAGAAAAACTCAAACTCAATTAAATTCAAGCTGGGGAAGGGATTGGGTAAGTTCCCACCTATCAGGTAAAATGTAGGGGTATATGGCACATTTTCTGGGTGAAGGACACAACTACAACTCAGAATTAAACCTTACAAAGCAAACTAATATAACCTTGTTATATGTACCCCCACATTAATCCCAAATTTAAAAAAGGAAAAGCTATACCAGATAAAAGGTCTGACAATTAAGTTTGCAAACTTGCCACTATGTTTAGAACTGATAAAAACACTGCAAAATCTTGTTGATTTGTGTGTCAAAATTTTTGGCTATGAGAAGCATGGAAAACCAAATAAACATTGAAAGAGAAGCAAGAAAATCTTAACTGAAAATCAGGGCATGAGAAAGTTCTGTGCAACTCTTACATCATGACAATTCATAGCTCACACAGCACTGTCTGTGAGTGAATTTTTAGCCAGTAAACAAATAACTTTATTGGAACACCCTCCCTACTCACCTTATCAGACCCTCAATAACTTTTTCTTTACCCAGAGATGAAGGAAATATTGAAAAGAAAACATTTTAATGATATTCAGGGCATCCATAGTGATAAGACAGTTCTGTTGGCCATTCCAAAAAATGTTCCAAAATTGCTTTGAAAGGTGGACTAGGCCCTTATGTTGGTGCATAGTTTCCCAAGAGGAGTACTTTGAAGGTCATTCATAGTAATATCAAGCATTCAGGTACATAACAATTTTTCTAGAATTAATTCACAAACATAATTGTCAGACATTGTAGATTGTCCACTAGCCAGATTAACCAGAAATAGAAGAGAAAGGACTAAAATAACCTTAATGAGAAATTTAAAAAATTTCTATGTCTCTATTTTTGTGCCAAAACCATGCTGTTTTGATCACTATGGCCTTGAGGTACACTCTAAAGTCTGGTAGGCTGATGGCCCCAGCTTTGTTTTTACTACTAAAAATTGCCTTAGCTATATGGGATTTTTCTGGTTCCCTACAAAATGAAGGATTATTTTTTTCCAAGTCTTGAAAGTAGGATGTTGGTGTTTTGATAAGGTTTGCATTAAATCTGTGAATTGCTTTGGGAAGTATAGACATTTTAACAATTTGATTCTTCCCAGGCATTTTGGAAGGAAGTATGGAAAATCCTCAAAGGACTCAAATTGGACCTCCCATTTGATTCTGCAATCCCCTTACTGGACATCTACCCCAAATAAAGAAAAATCCTTTTACCAATAAGGTAAAAGGTAATCCTTTTACCAATAAGCAATAAGGACGCTTGCACTAGACTGTTTATCGCAACTCAATTTACAATTGGCAAAATGTGAAAACAACCTAAGTCACCATCAATCCAAAAATGGATTAACAAGCTGTGGTATATGTATACCATGGAATATTATTCAGACACTAAAAACGATGGCATCTATACATCATTTGTACTAACTTGAACAGTGGTGGAACACATTCTTCTTAGTAAAGCATCACAAGAATGGAGAAACGAGAATCCAATGTACTCAATTTTTATATGAGGGCAATGGTGGGAGGTGGGGGAAAGGGGGAGCAGTGAGAAGGAAGGAGGGAGTGGGGGTGGGGGTGTTTGGCACACCTCTTGGGGAGGAACATATATATAAGGAGGACTTTGCTTGACAAATGCAATTAGTGTAACCTTGATATTTGCACCCTCAAAAAATCCCCAACAATAAAAACAAGAAAGAAATTGAAAAAGAAACATCACCACTGATAACGCAGAAATACAAAATATCATCCATGAATACTGTGAAAGTCTCTACATAAAACCTAGAGGAAATTAGCAAATTGTTAGAAACACACAACCTGCCAAGCCCAGACCAAGAAGCATAAATCCTGTATGGACAAACAACAACCATTGTGGTTTTAAGAAATGTTTAAAAACATCTCTCCCAAAAAAAAAAAAAAAAAAAAAGAAAGAAAGAAAGAAAGAACCACACAGAGATTCGCAGCTGAATTCTACCAGATTTAATTTCAATTTCTTCCAGTTTTAATTTTTTTCTACATTCACTTTAATTTATATTCTTGATAAAAACTTGTTGAAAATTTTTTTTTCATTGTTCAGTATTCATTGAGGGTAGAAAGAACCAGGTTACACTGATTTCATTTGCTAGGTAAAGTACCTCTTGTAATTCTGTCTCACTCTCAAAAGGCGTGTCATGCAACAAAACCCCCCACACCCCTCCCTCCTTTCCTCCCTGTGCTCTTCCCTTCTCCCACCCTCTCCCTCCTTTTCCTGCCCCCCACTGAGTACTAGGTTATTAATTGTCCTTATATCAGAATTGAGTACACAGGATTCTTGCTCCTCCATAAGAAATAATGTGTTCCACTTCCATCCAGGTTGATGCAAAGTATGTAGAGTCTCCATCTTTTTTAATGGCTGAATAGTATTCCATAATATACAAAATTACTGCAGCTTGTTAATCCATTCCTGGGTTGGTAAGCATTTAGGCTGTTTCCACATTTTTGGTGATTGTAACTTGAGCTGTGATAAATAGTCTTGTGCAAGTGTTCTTATGTTAAAAGGATTTTTTTCCTCCTGAGTAGATAGATACCCAGTAATGGGATTGCAGGATCAAATGGGAGGTTTAGCTTGAGTTCTTTGACAGTTCTACAGACTTCCTTCCAAAAAGATTGTGTTCATTTGCAGTCCCACCAGCAGTATAAAAATGTTCCTTTCTCTCCACATTCACACCAGCATCTGCAGTTTTGAGAGTTCATGATGTGAGCCATTATCCCTGGGGTTAGATGACATCTCAAGGTGGTTTTTCTCTAATAATTAGGGATGATGAGCATTTTTCATATGTTTGTTAGCCATTTGCCTTCTTTAGAGAAGCTGCTATTCATCTCTCTTGCCCATTGATATATGGAATTGTTGGCTTTGTTTCATATAGGTTAATTTGAGTTCTCTGTAGATCCTACAGAGAACTTAAATGTCTCATATTTGGAATCGAACAGAAAACCCAGGAAACAAAGCTCATATCTTATAGCCACCTATTCTTTGATAAACCAAACAAAAACATACCCTTGGGGGAAAAAAAAACAAACAACAACAACTATTCAATAAATACTGTTGGGAGAACTGGATATCCACATGTAAAAGACGTAAACCAGAGACGCACCTTTCTCCACTCACAAAAATTGATTCAAGATGGATAAAAGACCAAAATTTAAGGCATGAATCAATAAAAATCTTCAAGGAAAGAATAGGAAAGATATTTTATGATATCAGCCTGGAGAAAATCTTTATGAAGAAGAGTTCTGTGGCAATTGCAACAACAGCAAAAATAAACAAAGGGACTTAATTAAACTGAAAAGCTTCTGTACCGCTAAGGAGACAACAACCAAAGAAAATAGACAACCTACACAATAGGAAAGGATATTTGCATATTTTGAATCAGACAAAAGTTTGATTCTACAAGATTTTTAAAGAATAACTAATACCTATCCTACGGAATCTGTTCTATAACATCAAGAACACCTTCCTCCCTCAAAGCCAGTATCACCTTGATACAGAAGCCAGAAAATGACACAACTAAAAAGGGAAACTACAAAACAATATCCCTCACAAACAAACACTAGCAAACCTAAATCAACAGCACATTGTAAAGATGATTCTCCATGATCAAGTGAATTTCATTCCAGGGAAGCAAAGATGGATCAAAATATGCAAACCAGCAAATGTGATTTACCAAATAAACAGAAACAAAATATGACCATATGATCATTTTCAATATATGCAGAAAACACATTCAATAAAGTCCATAACCCTTCATGATAAAAATGCTCAAAAAAACTAGCCATAGAAGAAACATGTCTCAAAATTGTAAAAGCCATACATGACAAACCACAGCCAATATCATACTGAATAGGTAAAATTTGAAAGTATTTCTCTTAAGGACTGGAAGAAGACAAAATTGCTCACTGTCACTACTTTTATTCAATATAGTATTTTAAGTCATAGCCTGAGATATCCGGCCAGAGAAAGAAATAAAGATCATACAAATTGAGAAAGAGAAGGTCAAAATATTCCTGCTTACCAAAGATGTGCTCTTGTATCTAGAAAACCCTAAAGACTTCACCCAAAGACTCCTGGAATTGATAAATGAATTCAGCAAAGTCTTAGGTTGAAAATCAATGCACACAAAGTAGTAGCATTTCTATATATTATAACTGTCAAGCTGAGTGTGAACTCAAAAATTAAATTATATTCAAAATAGCTACAAATAAAATAAAATACCTAGGAATACATTTAGCCAGGGAGGTGAAAGATATATACAAGAAGAACTCTAAAACACAGATGAAAGAAATCACAGATGAAGCAAACAAATGAAACAAAAAAAGGAAAAAACATCCTTTTCTCGCAGATTGATGGAATCAACATTATTAAAATATCCACACTGCCCTAAGTGGTTTACAGATTTCAATTCAATCCCTGTCAAAATGCAAATATCATATTTCAAGGATATAGAAAAAATAATCCTAAGCTTCATTTGTAAACAAATATAGCCTGAAAGCAATCTTAAGCAAAAAGGACAAATCTGGAAATATCACATTACCTTATTTCAAATTATACTACCAGTCCACAGCTATCAAAGCAACCTATGTGCTATCATGAGCAAATAAAGAAAATATGATACACCCATATATATGTGTGTATATATATATGTATCACAAAAAAGAATAAAATAATGTCATTGCAGCAACTTAGATGGAACTGGAGATTATTTTTCTGAGTGAAGAAACTCCGAAAGGAAAACCAACGCCTATATGTCCTCATTAATAAGTTGGAGCTAATAATGGGTTTGCACAGGCACAAAGCAATATAAAGGATATGAAAAACCAAGAAAGGGGGACGCTGGCAGGGGTGGTGTTTGATAAAAACTTACCTATTGGGTACAATGAACATTATTCTGGTTAAGGGCACACCAAAAGCCATGACTTAAATGTTATACAGTGTATTTTTGTAACAAAAACACTTATGTCCCTTAATTAATATTTTGAAATAAAAACCAAACTAAAAGATTAGGAATAAAAAATTAGCTATAAATTATAACTCTATAGAATAATTCTTGTCTTTGTTTTGCTTTTGTCTTTTCTCCATGTTTTCTTTAATGTAAACATATGACTTTTGTTTAAAAAGCATCATATATTGACAGAGCTCCTTTGAACCATCTGTTATAAAATAGTGTTGGTGAGATTGTGGAGCGAAGGAAGCAATTGCACACTCTTGGTGGGAGTACAAATTTGTACAGCTACTATGAAAAACAACATAAAGTTCTTCAAAAAATATTTAAAATACCAATACCACATAAGTCAGCAATTGCACTTCTGGGTATTTATGCAAAGGAAATGAAATCAAGATCTTGAAAAGATATATGCACTCCTTTGTTGTAGCATAATTCACAATATCCAAGATGTGAAAACAACCTAAGTATCTAGTGATGGAAGAACGGATAAAGAAAATGTTGAGTACATACACACATGCACACACAGTGTATTATTAAGTCATAAAATAGAAATTCTACTATTTCAATGAACGAACATGAATGAACCTAAAGGACATTATGCACTTATATGTGGAATTTTAAAATGTATAAATCATTGAAGAGTAGAATGGTGTTTGTCCTGTTTTGGGAGCTGGAGATGATAGGGAGATGTTAGCTGAAGGATACAAACTTTAATCTATAAGATGAGTGAGTTCTGAGGATCAAATGTACAGCGTACTATTATGTTAACAGTATGGTAATGTTTATTTAAAAGAGAATAGAACTTAAGTATTTGTACCACACACAGTAAAATGGTAATCATGTGAAGTGACAGATGTCTTAATTAACTAGATACTGGTAGCCATTTTATAAATATATGTATTGCAAGTCATCATGTCCACCACCTTAAATATTACAATTTTTATTTGTCAATCTAATCTCAATAAGATTGAGGTAGAATGCATAATGGCTCAAATAAGCAACTAAAAACACGCCCAAAACCAAATGTGAAGATACCAAATAATAAAATAACTACTTTGGTTGAAGCCAGATATGGGAGAGAGCCTTTGGCAGAAACACTTGCACTACCTTCACCTGACAACTTTCCTGAAGCAATCTCTTATATCAGCCTCTACTCCAAGGCACCCCAGAGAACAATTTGGAAACCATTGTTTCAAGTAGAACAACTTTGTTCTTATATAGATAAAGGAATTGCATGCAGCCAGAGAGGGAAGATGTTTTGCCCAAGGTCGCATAGCAATTTAGGGACAAAGCACAGATTCACATATAATTTTATATGACCCATAAACATAATGTTTGTACCCTTATCTTCACAATTCACAAAGTCACAGTTCTGTCACAGAACTGTAGGATTGAATGAGGTCCTCAGATTTCATTGTGTCTAATATCCCAGTCAGTGCAAAAATTTGCTTGCAACTTCTTTGGGAAATAATCAGTTAGCCGTCATTTGAACTCCTATAGTGTAAAAAAATCTCCCCCCACCAACAGTTTTGAACTATAACATAGTTCTGTCATAGATTCCACAAATTTTTATGAGATTTGTTAATTTTTTGGAGACACTAGAGATATAATCAATATAGACGAGAGGAAGAAACACAAATGTAATCCATTATAATGCAATGAGGTTGTATGGTATTATAAACCCAGAAGAAGGAAAAAATAAATACTGCATGGGCATGACAGTAAAACAGGAATTTCATTAAAATCCATTAAAAATATTTGATCAGGATCTCAAAGGATGAGTATATGTTCAGGTAGAAATGGGGTAGGTAGGAGGCATTTCACGTGAAGAAAACAGCAAGTTCAGAGTTGCACCATTAAATAGTAAGTATTACTAAGAACCCAAAATACGACAATAGGGAGACAGGGCTTTTGGAGGCAGACATGAAGAGTTGATGCAAGCAGTATGACTTTTGGAAAGTTAGCCTGGGGTCAAATTCTAAGCAATGTAGCTGTTGAACTAAGTAATTTAGATTATGTTCTGAAGGTAGGAGAATTGGATTTCAACAATATTACTTCTGTGGAAGTTTCACCAATAGTTTCAACTTTGTCCCCTCCATTCAAGCTGTGAAAATCTTTCAGAAGGCCAAAGTCAAGGCTACATTCTCCTTGAATCTTCTCCAAGATAAGCAGACTCTGTGCCTCCAAGCATTCTTCATAGCACTTGTTTTGCAGAACTTTAGCCAGTCTGCAAAGTGATCAAGGTTGTCTGTGTCCTTCCTAATGCACAAGGGCAGGGGTCAAACAGTCCCCTGAGGAAGAAGAATTAATCTAATTAATGATCTACTTTCCTGCTTAACGCAAGACTAGCACAATAAGTAACGACCTGCACTTGAAAAGTACTTTACCTCCAGTTTACAGATGAGAAAACTAACTTACCAATTAATAGGTTAAAACTCTTAGCCAAGGTCACAAATCAGTTAGGCACAAGACTAGGATTTGAAATTAGTCAGCCTGGTGTCAGAGTTTGTATTCTTATTCACTTTACTGCCTTTAATACTTCTATGATGGTATAATTCACACTTTACTGCAACTTTTTCCATGTCTTATCACCTACATAAGTCTAAGAGCTACATGAAAGCAGGGATTATTTATGATTCAGTTCTGTGTCTCTATCTCGAATCCAAGAAATTCTCAGAAAATATTTGTTGAGTCAAAAAATTCTGGAAGGAGATTTTCAAGTGGTCTAATTTCAGCTTACTTCCCCAGGTTCATTAGGCCATGCCAATCACCATTCCCTTTAATAACTGCAACCCCTTCGCTGATTCTTGTCACCATTAGTTGCCACCACCCAATAAGCTTCACATGAGCATTTGCTCTTTGGGTGAACAGTACAATGGATAGAATGTAGAACTTTAGAACTTCTTGCTTTGCTACCCTAATGGAATGATTTTATTTTTCCTTTGAATTCTTCAACTGCTAAAACACTGCATACTCAAAGGCAAGACTACTTTAAAAAGTGGCAGGGTTGTGACATATAGTTTCCCTTGTTTATGTTCTTTGCATCCTGAAGGTCAGAATGACTAAACATAACAAGGGGCGATAAAATTGGGTTAATATGAATGGATGAGATTCTGTGGCAGGGATAATGGAAGGCTGTCTCTGACTAACCCCCTCACTTAAATGTGTTTTCATACAAGTTTTATGAATTACTTCAAGTGATTTTCATTCTAGGTGATAGGGACACAAAATATCTAGGAGAGGACATTTGACAGGAGGGTTTTGGCCAGAGAGGGAGGCAGGGAAAGCTTTGACACTATCCCATTCCTAAGTCATAGAGGAAAGCCAGCACATTCTTCCCATAGAGAAAAGTACCAGAATCCACCTAAATTTAGATCTCTTAATATTGTACCTATAGCTGGAGTTTGTTATCTCCTATTATAAATCCAGCCTTAAATGGGCATCTAACACCAATCTTGACCTAGAGCATGAGAGACTGAAATAGCCCCTGTTCTAACCACTAGGACTTGCCATTAACTGCTGTCAACCTCTTTGCTTATCTCTGTCAGTGTGTGCATCCCACCCTAAAGTCTTAGCCTCAGATTACTATCACAGAACTGAGAATCTGCCCCCAAATGACAACGGTCAGCCCAGATTTGCAAATATCACCAAATTCTGGTTGCCACTTAAGTATGTTCCCTCCACCCACCTATCAGGATAGCTACTATTGCATGCAAGCCATGTAATTCATATCTGTCTCAAGTGTTAATCCCAGTCCCAGGAGAAAAATCACCCTTGGTTGTAAACAAGACATGAGAAGGCTATGACCTATTGGTATTAGAAAATCTGTGTGCCATCAAAGCCATAGAGCAAGAATCTCTGGAGACAAATTTATTTTATGTCTCAGATTAAGCAATTGGGCAGATATGGGCAGGTGGATTGGTTGTGAAAGGGCATGCAGAGCTGAGTGCCTAGAATTCATGGGCAATTGTCTATATCCCTTCTTTCCTTTCCCCAGTCTAGGATGGGATGTGGAAGGCTAGAGTCCCTGCCAGACCCACCTGTCAGGATTTTTGGGCTATCTCCTCAGATGGAATTTTGAGGAAGCTGAAGCTAAAATGGTATAGTAGAAAGAAAAGCGGTAAGAGTATAGCAGAAACAGTCCATGGAAAACTAGTAGATGTTCATATAGAACTATAAGCATACTGAAACATGTCTGTAATTCACACTGGACTGTATGAAGGCAAGGGTCATATCTAGCTCAATGCCAGGAACCTATTAGGTATGTAATAAATAGTAATTGGTTGTGTAAATGAATGGATGGAATTACTTTACTTCCTTTAAGTAAAATGAAATAGTGCATCAATTTGTGCTGGCAATTCAAGCTCAGTCATGACTTGGTATAGTTCTAGGTGGTACAAAATATAAGTAAAAGATATAAAACTTTCCTATAACCACAAAAATTTTCCACATGGTACCCTTTTATATCACCCCTGCCTAACTATCTCTAATACCTGGACACAAATAATCCCTTCTTCATCTCTATAATATTGTCATTTCAAGAGAATAAGAGGTATTCAATTTGATGTTTGTATCAATAATCCATTCCTTTTTATTTCTATATAACATTTCATACCACAGTTTATTTAGCCACTCACTTATTATAGGACTTTTTGCTCCTTTATGTTTTTGAAATATTATAACTAAAACTGATATAAAATGTTATCCATATCTTCATGTGGATATAAATTTTCATTTCTCTAAGATAAATGCCTAAGACTAAAATTGTTGAGTCATATGGCAATTACACTTTCAGTTTTGTAAGAAGCTGACAATATATTTTCCAGAGTGGCTGCATCATTTTACATTGCCAGCACCAGTGAATTAGTGGTCCAATTGGTCTGCGTCCCTGACAACATTTGATATCATCACTTTAAAAAACAAAATTTCACTCTTCTAATAGATATATCATCATATGCCATGGTGTTCTTAATTTACATTTTCCTAGTAGTTAATGATATCAGATATATTTTCATGTGTTTACTTGCCATCTATACAACTTCTTCAGTGAAATATCTCTTCATGACTTTTTCCCGTTTTCTAACTAGATTGGTTTATTTTTATTATATTTTTATTTTTTTAACTGTTGAATTTTGAAAGCTGTTTTATGTATTCTGGGTTGGAGTCTTTTGTGAGATGTGTTGGTTTGCATATAATTTATCACAATATAATAACCTTGATTGTTACTCACAAGACTTTTTAAGAGAAAAGTTTTTGCATTTTGATGAAGTCCAATATATTTTTTCATTTTATGAAGTATACTTTCAGTGTCAACATATGAATTCTTTGCCTGAAGATTAAAACAATTTTCCCACATTCTTTACTCTAAAAATTTCATAAGTTATTTTTTACATTTAAATTCATGACTCATTTAGAGTTAATTTTTGTATAAGGTATAAGGTTTAAGTCAAAGCATTGGTTTGTTTGTTTGGTTGGTTGGTTGGTTGGTTGGTTGGTTGGTTTCTTAGGTTGTGAATATCAAAGGGCTCCACTATGATCTTACTCAAAGGCTATCCTTCCTCCATTGAATTGCTTTTGCAACTTTGTGTGAAATCAGCTGAGAATATTTATTTGGGTCTATTTCTGGGTTCTTTACTCTGTTGCATTTATTTATAGAATATGTTTATCTCTCTGCAAATATACTTCAGTCCTTATTACTGTAGTCACATAGTAATCTTTAACATTGAATAGATTTATTCTTCCCATTTTATTCTTCATGAAAATTATGACTATTCTAATTCTTTCACATTACCATATAATTTTAGAATAATTTTGTTCAATTATATAATAAACTATATTGTATGTTTGTATTTTGTCAAATTCATACATACATTTTGGTAGAATTAATATCTTTACAGTATTGAGTCTTTTAATCTATGAATACAGAATTTGTTTCCATTTATTTGTATGTGAATTTATTTATTTCATAAAAATGTTGTAGTTTTCAACATACAAGGCCTATATATGCTTGTTTAGTTTTATACCCAAGTATTTCATTTTTTGAGATATTATAGATAGTATTGTTCTTTTAATTTTATTTTCCACATATTATTGTATAGAGAAACAATCATTGCCATGTGTTAATCTTGTACCTGTTACCTTGCTAACCTCAGTCTTAGTTTCAGAATTTTTTATTACTTGTGGGGGGATTTTCTACATAAGCAATCATGTCATCTGCAAATAGGGATCACTTTTTGTTATGTCTATATTCTTTTTAAATTTCTGCCTTATTGTGCTGGCTACAACTTCCAATAAGATGTTCAATGACAACACTGAAAGCAGAATTCTTCCCTTGTTCCTAATCTTAGGGGGAAAGCATTTATTCTTTCATCATTGAAAATGCTAGCTG
>CAUYRH010130821.1:0-43585 GCA_963574655.1 Perodicticus potto | reverse complement strand
TTACTAGGGAGCCACACCCTTCCCTATGTGTGCGATTTACAGCTTCCTCCAACCAAGGGGCCATGAAGTGTAACCTCAGTCACGATCGATGCCCTGGATCAGGTGGGGTTCTACAGAGAAACAGAACAGCAGTGTGTGTGCGCGCACATGTGTGTGTCTGTGGGTGTGTGCACATGTGTGTGTGTACGTGTGCTGTGAGTGTGAGTTGGCAAGTGCCCATGCCGAAGTGCACGCACTAAGTGAGTCTAGAAAAGGAGAGCCAGGCTGGCTCAGAGAGAGGGGTGGTGGGAAGAAAGGGGGGGACGCTCTCTCTCCTGTTTCCTATCTCCTTTCCTCCTCTATCAGTGAAGGGAGGTATATTGGAAACAGCTACATTATCAACCAGGTGCTTTTATTTTTCCTCAAAAATCTCCAAATTCTTAAGCATTTGTAAAGGGCCCTTGTAAGGGGCAGGCACCTCCAGCTCCCAAATCACAGACTGGGAGGCACCTTTTTCCTCCCCAGCCCTTGCTTGGTTTCTCGGGGAAGAGGGATCCTCTGGCAGGGTCCCTGGACCTCCCGTGCCTGGGCCTGGGATATTGGCTTTCCTAATCCACTTCTCAGTCCATCGAGAAGTTCTCACTGGAGATGACCCCCGAGCCACACCTTCTCTGTGGCCCTAAGCAATAATGCCTGCCCTGGCTACCAACGACGGTGATCCTTTTGGCCTTAGAGTTGCTTGTTAAAACCTGAGTGATCCCCCAAGCTCAGGTACGGAGAGAATGTGCAGCCTCCCTCAGCCAGGCTGCCACGCCAGGCTTCACTCGCTGGTATTTTCAGGCTTGCTAAGTACTAACCAACTCATCATCAGTAACACTGCATGTTCATATCCTGAATTAAAAATCAAAATGAATGAAAAAGGACATAAGCAAACATACGGAAAAAAGGCACATCAAATGATAAGATGTGTAGCCAGTGAAGGTCCCCCTGGAGTGTTGCAAGTTAAATTAATTAAAGAAGTTTAGTATTTAACTGCTCCTCATGTAACATTACTCTGCTTCAGAAATGTTTTGTATTTTGATATAAATAAACATTTGCTAAAAAAGATCACTTTCTAGTTTTTTTTTTTTTTGGTATGTAAGAAGTATTTTCTGATGTTAGTTGATCTCACCTGTGGCCCTAGCTCTCCCTAAGCAACCCAATATCAACTCGTGGCTTCAGGTAACGCTCAAAGGATTTGAGGCTTGGGGAGGAAGGGAGCTGCTCTTCATTCATTGAGGAAACAAGATGAGTGTGTGTGTTACGGTTCTGTCCAGTGGGGATTCACTGGTAAATACAACAGGGCTTCTATAATAGAATACTTGTCTTGGTAGCAAGAAAGACAATGAGTCATTAGTGCATCAAGAAAATCATGTTAGAATGGAATAAGATGATAAGTGCTTTGGGAAAGAAGTTTGAGCAAGGTCATGGGCAACTGAAGTACAGAAGAAAGGCATTGGCTGCTGTTTAAAATCCAGTGCTCAGAGTGGACTCACGGAGAAGGTATGCTAGAGTAAGGACTGTGTTTAATGTACTTACACTTCTTTTACCTTACAGGCTTTTTATACTGCCTGAAATCTTTGTTAACTCTTCAATTATGTGATGAAGGTAATTTTGGTTTGACTACATCTTAGGCTTAAGGAGCCCCCAACTAACGAGGGCTGGTCCTGGGTAAAATCTCTTACACAGGGTTGATAGTGCAATGGCCTTTCTTTCACTGAAGTATCTTTTCCCAAGGAGGGATTTGCAGGCCCCTGGAGACATCTCACACTGTCCTCTCCAGGGTTGGTTGGAAGGACTGGATCGCCTAAACTTGCATACCTGCCTTTCCCAACCATGTCACTCTTTCTATTTCCTGGCACCCTTTCTTCTCTCTAGGCCAGTGGTTCTCAACCTTCCTAATGCCGCGACCCTTTAATACAGTTCAGTTGAGAACCGCTGATCCAGGCAATGTTCCCTGATTATCAGCTCCCACTGTGCTTGTTCCTACTTTTTATTTGGGATTTAGGTGGAGGGAAAACATCAAAATATGATATTCCTATGGACGTCTATTGTTCCAAGACAAGAAAACCACAAACAAAAATAGGTCTATTTACAAATTAAAACACCTGTGTCGTAGTTTAAAAAGCCTGCCTTGTGAAATTCCCTACAAGCTGTGAGATAAGGACGTTCTACCAGGGGGCCCCCCGGTGTCCAGACTGCGGCCCTTTGCCTCAGTCATTGCTCACAATTCCCTTTATTATCTGATTTCCATTTCTTCTTTTCTCTGCCTTCTCCTTTCCTTAGCAGGCCATGATGAAAATGTTTCCTAAACGCAGAGGCTTGGAGTGTTTGGTCGTCCCTTACACATAAATGAACGTGGCCAACAGGGCCAGATCTTCCCAGGGAAAGACAAATCTAGGTCCCTTCTAGAGGTGTGAGCCCTGAGGTCCCTATCATGGGTCTGGGGCTTCTACAGGGGCAGCTTTTGAACTAAATAAATTTTTTGATACATTCGCAGGCTCTGTGGCAAAGCTAGGTTAAAAAAAAAAGTGAGGAAAAGTAAATTTTGGTCAGGAGAAACTTGTTTGTGTTAAATTGTATTATTTAAGTGGCTTTAACTTTTGTTTTTGTAGAGACAGTCTCACTTTATCGCCCTCGGTAGAGTGCTGTGGCGTCACACAGCTCACAGCAACCTCCAACTCCTGGGCTTAGGCAATTCTCTTGCCTCAGTGTCCTGAGTAGCTGGGACTACAGGCGCCCACCACAATGCCCGGCTATTTTCTTTTTTGTGGCAGTTTGGCCGGGGCTGGGTTTGAACCCGCCACCCTCGGTATATGGGGCCTGCGCCCTACCCACTGAGCCACAGGCACCACCCGCTGTAACTTGTTTTTAAAACTAGGGGTAACTTTTTGTTAACAAAGTGCTCCGTGTGTTAAGAATTCCCTTCACGTTTATTTCCTTGGCGCCAACAGTAACCTTGTGGGTTAAGTAAGCCCCTGTCTGTCCCTCCTGCCCTCTCTCTGTCCACCCTTTCCTCCTCTCCTTGTTCCACAAAGGCTTTAAAGGCAGCAAGAAGTGGCTTAGAGAATAAAACAAAGGACCTACGGCTTTTGCCATTAGGCTTCCTTTCAGATTGGTAGGGCAGAGTCCCCGGGTACCTGTGTTCCCCATGTGAGGTCACATGGTCCCCTGAGTCGAAAAAGCGATACTCTGAAGCCCCACTGAGCAATACCAATTCTCTCATTCTTGGGACTTGCCCAAAGGTAAACTATCATGAGTAGGAAGGGCTGGGGGAGACCCGGAGACAGCAAACTCCATAGGCTAGTGTGTCACAGACAAGGCTGATTTCAGGGTCAAGGCTTTATTTTTAGGCTTTGAGGAGAGACAGAGCTGTAAGGGCCCATTTGTCATCACGCAGGTCATGTGCGGGGAGCCCCACCTGCAACTGTGCCTGTAAATTAGCCACAGTCTTCTGTGTCCCCAGCCTCCCCCTTTGGGGACCCGTTCCCCTATTTCCATAGAACCCTTTTGTTCTGTGGTCAGAGGCACAGGACCCTTCTGTCTACAAACCCAGAGTTCAAGTAGAATCTCAAAATGCTGCCATTCCGTCATCAGTGCAGGCAGGCCCCTTTCCTTGGGACTCTGAAATGTCGCATCACTCTGTTTTTGAGAAACAGTCTGCATCATGGCTTGCTTTTTTGCTTTTCTCTTTGGGGAAGAATTCTCGGTCCTGGTTCTACCATTTAGTAAGGGATGAACTTAGGGAGTTCACTTCTTCTTGCTGAGGGAGCTGCTCTGGAGCAGGAAGCTGGACATCCTTTAGATCTGCACAGACCCTGAGTGCCAGGGGTGCTTGCCTGGGACCAGGTTGAGAGCGAGGTTTTGCAGCTTGGCTGGCGGGAGGAGGTTCTTCTTCCTGCTGGCAGCCCAGGGGCTATGACCTATTATTGCAGAGTGGTGCTTCATTTTTGAGGGGAAAGCACACTCTTTGGCACCTACATAAGCTGAGGAGGGAGGCGCCTCGTAAGGCCAATGACTAGGCTGCCCTTTCTCTTTCCTTTCCTTCCCTTGGCTTCAGAGGAGGGACGTGGTGTGTCCGGCTGTGCTGGAGAAACCGGCCCTGTTGAGAATGAGGGGTACTTACTCCCGTGTGTCCTCAGCTGCACAGTGGCAATGAGCAGGGCCCCTGACACTCCGTTTCATTTGCTCGTGGGTGACAGCCTCACTGATAGAGCCCCAGTGCTTATCACAAAAGAGTTTTATCTATTGAAAGATGGAATCATGGGTCAGAAAAGTGCCTAGTCAATAGTGGAACAGGGATACAAATGACCACTCCTTGCCTTATGAGCTCTCCAGGACCAGGCCAAGGCAGGAATTTACCTGAGACTGCATCCTTGATCACTTACTTCCCTAATCTTTTTTTTCGAGACAGAGTCTCAAGCTGTCACCCTGGGTAGAGTGCTGTGGCATCACAGCTCACAGCAACCTCCAACTCTTGGGCTTAAGCGATTCTCTTGCCTCCGCCCCCCAAGTAGCTGGGACTACAGGCACCTGCCCTAACACCTGCCTATTACATTTACACCTTGTCACATGGCTGAGGAGAAGGGACCCCTGCGTGAAGAGCACCCTAGGTAGGGGGTTCAGTTAGTGCAGCCCCTGGGGTGGAGTGAGTTTGGTCTGAGGAATAGCAGGGGAGTGAGATTCAAGTGGGAAGGGGAGGAGACAGCAGCAGAAGACAAAGCTGGGGAAGCAAACCAGGGCTGTGTAAGCCCCAGGGAGGGTTAGGTTTGATTCTAAGGGTGCTGGGCAGTCGCTGGAGACTTCTAGGCTGAGTAAAGGAATGATCTAATTGATGGTGTGAAAAGAGCCCTCTGACTGCTGGTGGAGAGGGGCTCGTAGGAGGGTGAGAGCAGGAGACGAGAGCAGGGGAAGAGGAAGAATGCTGTTCACAGTTGGGAGGGCAGGAGTGGACGCAGCCCCGGCAGACGTGGACAGAAGAGGGAGCAGTGTGGAACTGTTTGTAAGAGAGTGGGCAAGCTTGCTCGACATGGGGAGGGGAGAAGAGAGGAAGCAGGAATGAGCCGTAGCCTGAGCAAAGACCCGAGTGATGGAGAGGATGGAGGGAAGAGGAGGTGTGAAAGGAAGAGGCATCGAAAGCCTGAAAGACTCGTTAAACTTCCCGCTGGAGATGCCAAGTCAGATGCCATTGGATAAATCAGGCTGGACTCCCACGGGGAGGCTGGGGGTGGCGATGGGACTAGGGGATTCTTGAGAGATGCCATTTGGTCCTAGGGAGAGGAGGCAGATGGAGAAGAAGGGGGCACATCTAGGTCGCTGGGTGAAGGAAAGTGAGAGGCAGCAGGAGGAAGGTGATTGATGGTGCCGAGCAGAGCAGACTCAGTGGAGGGCTGGGGTTGGATGTGTAAATGCAGTGGGTTCAGGTGACAGTGACTTTTGACTAGTCCAGGGCTGGGAGGCAGAGGGGAAGTTCTGATGTGCAAAGGAATTTGCTCATCACGAGAGGACTTTTCCCAGGAGGTTGCTCCAGGGTGTAGGAGCACAGTGGGTGCTGCCGTACCCTGCCCAGGTCCCCTCTGCGGGGTGGGTGTGCCCAGCCTCTGGCTTCTTTGGATGTTGATGGTTAACAGCTCGTAGGTTCCCCTTGGCTGGAGAGGTGTCCTCAAATGACACGGACTGCTTTCCTAAGAGGTCATTTGCCCTTCCCCTAGGATGACCCTTAGTCAATGGTGGCACTGGGATACAAATGACCACCCCTTGCCTTACGAGCTCTCCAGGACCAGGCCAAGGCAGGAATTTACCTGAGACTGCATCTTTGATCACTTCCTTCCCTAATCTTTTTTTTTTTTTTTTTGAGACAGAGTATCAAGCTGTCACCCTGGGTAGAGTGCTGTGGCATCACAGCTCACAGCAACCTCCAACTCTTGGGCTTAAGCGATTCTCTTGCCTCAGCCTCCCAAGTAGCTGGGACTACAGGCACCTCTCCTAACACCCGGATATTTTTTTGGTTGGAGTTGTCATTGTTGTTTGGCGGGCCCGGGCTGGATTTGAACCTGCCAGCTCTGGCGTATGTGGGTGGCGCCTTAGCCGCTTGAGCTACAGGTGCTGAGCCATTCCTTCCCTAATCTTGTCTAGCTTTCCTTACTTCCTGGCATGTTTTTCTCGAAGACTCCTCCCACAGTAAGGCACACGCCCCAGTCACCTTTCTTAGGCTCCGCAGGTAGGAAACACATTCTAAGGCCTGTTGTGAGGGCACTCTACGGACAGAGTTCGGGAGTTGGGCAACAGGACCCTATCATAATGGTGGGTTCAGTGTTAGCACCGGCCAGTGCTGACAGTGCAACTGCTAAGATCACAATTGCAGAAGTAAGGCAGGGTAGAGCTGAAAGGGATATGCTGCTTCACAGAGTGTCTGACATTAGAGAGATACCAGGGAAAGAGTGCCCGCAGGACTGTTGAATGGAGTGACCATTGCAGAATGCCACTGATGCTCTGAGGAGAGAAAATGCAGGATCTGGGCAGCCATTCGCTAATTTAAAGCAAAGTGTAATAATGTCTCCATGGCTGCCTTGAACCTTCACATGCCCTGGAGGACAGATGAAGCTGAAGACCAGACCCGGGTCTTAATCGCAAAAGTGGCAGGAGTTTGGAGAAAGCTGAATCTCCTCCTGAGTGAGTCTCCTGTGCTCAGGTCATGGATCTAATAGGACTGGACCTGGGCAGTACGCCCAGTGGTGAATCCTGAGAGGGCTGCCTCAAGGGGCAGGCCTAGAAAGCGCTTTAGGGGAGCACGCCTCTAGGATGCGGGATTAACAGTCTTGCAAGGGGTCTGCTTTTTTAAGTCTCCTATTAAATTCGAAAGTTTAACGATCATTTTATATTCATTAACGACAATTTTCCATTTTCCAGTACTCAATCCGACCCATATTTTCTTCACCACTATTGAGTGATAATGAACGCTAACCTTTTCCTCCACGGAGACACGCAGGTCTCTGACTGCTCTCTCCACCTTGCCTATGGTGAGAGTTTAGGAAATTTTCACTTCTAGACTTTCCCCCCAACCTGTATGATACTTTTGAACGTTTTTACTTTCCTTCCCATCTTACTACTCAGGCTTTGCAGAGAGAGTTTAGTATGTTTATTTGAATTTGTCTTGCAGTAAGTAGGTTTTTTTCTATTTAAGAATCCTTATTTCTTAGATTATACACTCCCAGATGCTCATTTTCAATATATGTGTTTGTAAAATCCTTGCATACCTGCGCATATATATGGCTTATGTACATTTATTACTTACCGCTGTCTCTTCTCCATCACCCTCTATTTGTTTTTGTACTTTGTTTTTGAGAGTAAAGTCTTTTCTCGAGTTCTTCTCATAGATGGAGTTCATAGATGGTATGAACCATGCATTTCTGAAGATAATCATTTTTGACACCTGTGGCAGCAACGTAGCAGCTCTCAGCCCTCTTTCAAGGTGCCCCGGGGAGAGAAGGCTCAGCTCACTTGCTCAGCACTACCCATCTTCTGGGTAGAGAACAGCACAGCCAGTGGCTTCCATTGTCTTCCCCAGGGGCTCAGATGTCTCTGCACATTAAGCCTTCTCCAGGAGCCACCCTGGGATTGTTCCCACACTTGTCCCTAAGTCAGTGTGTTTCAGAGGAAGAATAAATGGAGTGTTAGGTTAAATCCTGCAAGTGGTTGACGTTACCTATAAGAGGACAGAGAAAGGATGGGCAATGGCCAAGGGAAGAGTCCTGGAGAAGGAAGTCATTATATCAAAAAAGCTCCTACGCCCATGTTTATAGCAGCAGGATTCACAATAGTAAAGGCACGGCATCAACCTAAGTGTCCATCAACAGAGGCTTGGATGGAGAAAATGTGGTCCACGCAGTGTTTACACACTCTGGAGTACTATTCAGCCATAGTAAAGAGGAATTTTATGTCTTTTGTGGCAACAGGGATGGAACTGGATGCTGTTATCTTACAAGTCAGAAAGTCATACACCAGATGTTCTCACTGATAAGTGGGAAGTAAATAATGTGCATGTGGGGACATAGAGTGTGGATTGATAGTGGAGGCTTGGAAGGACATGAGGGCAGGGTTGGGTGGGTGAAGAGAAATTATGCAATGGGTACAGTGTACGTTATTCAAGTGGTGGATGCACCAACAGCCTAGACCTCATCACTACTCAATATATCCATGGAACAGAATTGCTACATGCCCCTCAATTTATATAAAATATAAGAAGAGCAGCACCCTGGGAACACCAGCGTTTAAGGAGCAGGCAGAGAAAAGGGGCTTGAAGAAGGAAGTGGTGGGCAGTGCCTGTGGCTCAAAGGAGTAGTGTGCCAGCCCAATATACCGGAGGTGGTAGGTTCAAACCCAGCCCTGGCCAAAAACTGCAAAAAAAAAAGAAGGAAGTGGTAACTCACACATAAGAGAAAGGCCTTATAAATATTGCCTATATGTTTTTATGAACTAGAATAAAAATCGGGTTAGTTTTCCATTGCTTTTACTTATCTTTTTAGATAGAGTCACACTCTCTCATCCTGAGTCATGTGCCGTGGTCCATAGCAACCTCAGACTCCTGGGCTCTCGCGATCCTCTTGCCTAAGCCTCCTGAGCAGATGGGACTACAGGTGCCTGCCTCCACTCCCAGTTAATTTTTCTGCTTTTAGAAAGGTATCTCACTCTTGCTCAGGCTAGCCTGAAACTCCTAAGCTCAAGTAAAACACTTGCCTTGCCCTCCCAGAGTGCTAGGGTTACATGTATGAGCCACCATGCGGTGACTCTGTGTCTCATTTGCCATATAAATGGGAAGGCCCGTTTTCCTAGAGTCCATTATCCTTATAGTTCTCAGAATCCTTGGAGTGTTTACATGACCTCCAGAATCGTTCCTAGATATCTTTCCTGCTTGCTGGTAAGAATGGGAGCTCAAGAGCCCATGTTCAGCTCTAAGGCCACTAGGCCGCTGGCCTTGTATCTCAGGGCCTTCCCTCTCCTGCTGCTGCTGTGTGAGGGAGGGTGCGTTGAGCACGTGCCCGTGTGCAAGGAGGCAGATGGCAGAACTGTGCTCCACAGGCCAGGGAGAGGCATAGGCAGCCTTGCAAAGCCCCAGCCCTGTCTGTTTTGTGCTTGCTTTGTTTCTTGTCAGAATGCCCAACTTCTAAAATCTCCAAGAGCAGGGGTCAGGGACTCTACATTTTCTTCCCCTCTGTCTCCGTGTAACTTGCTGGCTTTGGTTAGATGAACAGAAGGGAATAACAACCAGGTTCTAAATGCAGAGCAATGCACTAGGGCAAGAGGAGAGAGGAGTGATGAATGGCGTCACACTGGTTCAGTTGGGGTTTCAAGATGAAACAGATAATCAGAGGATGATTTATTTAAAAGAGGACAATTTTGGTGTGTGCTACACCTTTTGGGGGCAAAACACGATTGTAAGAGGGACTTTACCTAGCAAATGCAATCAGTGTAACCTGGTTTCTTGTAGCCTCAATGAATCCCCAACAACAACAACCAAAAAAAAAAAAAAAAAAAAGAGGACAATTTTTACACGTTCTTTTTAGTAAAGCATCTCAAGAATGGAAAAAAAATCGAATGTACTCAATACTAACATGAAGCCAATATATAAATAATTA
The DNA here is from genome assembly GCA_963574655.1 of Perodicticus potto. Classification (NCBI taxonomy): domain Eukaryota; kingdom Metazoa; phylum Chordata; class Mammalia; order Primates; family Lorisidae; genus Perodicticus; species Perodicticus potto. Next base: position 33,932 of record CAUYRH010130821.1, on the reverse strand, counting down.
TATGCTCATATGAACGATAAAACACAAAAATAGTCTGGCAAGGGAGAGGGGTAAGAAAGGAGAGGGAAGCGTGGTTGGAGGGAGGAGGGAGGCATTTGTAGGATCTCACCTACTGTGCACAATGTGAGGGTGTTCAGCACACCTCTTAGGCGAAGGACTCTTCTACGATTTGAACTTGACCTTGGAAGTGAGAACTAGTAACTTAAACATTTGTACCTTCATATTCATTTGAAATAAAAAAATATATAAAAAAACGTTTATAGATGTGAGAGGGTAAGAAACCACGTAGGTAGTGTGGGAACCTAGGGCAACTAGTGGCTGGCCATCGCCCTCCAGGCCTGAATGAAGAAGAGAAGGAGCTCTGCAAGGCAGGCCACCTGGAGAGGAGCAGGGCTGAGGGCTATGGCCAGCACCTGGTGACCACACAGGTATGGAAGGAAGCAAGGGAGCAGACACCTTGGTTATTTTTCCTGTCCCCCTCCAATCTTCTGTAATCTAACAGCCAAGAGGCCTAAGAGTCCATTGATGATAATTATCCTTATAGTGGAAGACAGGAGGGAGGGGATGGGAAAGGGCTATTGAGGAACCATCAAAGATTCCAGCACAAATGTTCCCTGCCTACAAAATGTATGACTTAGATCTATGCTCAGCTAATGTGTTCTGTCACACCAAATAAGAACCAAAAAATGATGTTGGATGGGCAGATTTCATTTAGATTGAACTAAATCCTGGAGATCTCAAGATGTGAGATATTGCAAAGATGTCCTTGGGTCTTTACCCCTTCCTGCCATGTGGCTTTCTAGTGCCTTCCCTCTCTACTCTGGGCCTGATCAGGCTTGGCCATTTTTATCTCAGCAGATATTTATGGCTATAATTGAACTGAGTCTGTGCTTTAGAGCTTGCTCTCCTGAGCTTCTGACATTGCCATGAGGACATACCATGGTCACCTGCTGGAAGAGCCCTAAGACTTGGAGCAGAGCCACACTGCTCTAACTGCTGCATTTGGAACCAGCATATATAAGACGAAAGTGCAGATGAACTGATCCCCAGATATGTAGGTGAGCCCAGCCAAGGTCAGCAGAGACACCCAGCCGACACTCAGTGATTGCAGAGTAGGATTCCATGTATCTAAGAGTTCATGAGTAATAAAGTGTGTGAGTCCAAGAATTTATGAGTAATAGACACTTGTTATGTGCCACTGGCATTTGAGAGTTGATGTTTAATGTAGCACTTTTGAGACAAGTAATAACTGATGCTCGGGTTAAACTGATGTTCTTAAGAAACTATCACAGGCTGGAGACCTAAATGTAAAAATTGCATTCACACAAGTACTGGATGCAAGCATGTGTAAATTCCTATATAATTTGGGGTGTTGAAAACAACTTTTTCACTATGACTCAAAATCCAAATGCAATTAAAAAAATTAATAAAGTTGACAACATCAAAAATGAGGGAATTTTTTACATGACAAAATACCATATGCAAAGCTAAGAGTTAAAAATGAAAAACTGGGAGGAAATGTTTTAACTTCGATCATAGACAGATTACCAGGATAGCAATGCATGAGGAACTGTCAAGAAGCAAAGTAAAAGAATGAAATACTTAATGGAAATCTGGACAAAACACATAGACTGTTCATAAAAAAGTATAAATGGTTCCTGAGCAAATGAATCAATGCTCATCTTTCCTCATAATCACAGAAAGGCAAATTAAAATACACAGCGATATCCTTTCTCACCCATTAGATTGGCAAAATTTTTTCTTTTTTGTTTGCAGTTTTTGGCCAGGGCTGGGTTTGAACCCGCCACCTCCAGTATATGGGGCCGGCACGCTACTCCTTTGAGCCACAGGCACCACCCAGATTGGCAAAACTTTAAAAGCTTGATAAAATGCTGTTGCTGCAGTCTGGAGGAAACAGGCATGCTCACTCATTGCCAGTGGGTACAACCCTACGGGGTGAAAGCTAACAACATCTAACAAAACTGTAAAAATACTACACATTGAATCCCCCCTCTGTGACAACACCCTGAAGCTGCACCTCTAGTAACGACCTCCACAAATATCCACAGGGTTACTAACTATGGCATTATTTGTAATAGCAAGACACTGGAAACATCTAATTGCACATTCACAAGAGACTGGTTCAACATTAATATAACACATCCAGGAAATGTAGTGCTATACGCTGTAAAAACAATGAGAAATATTTTTACAAAATCATATGAAATAATGTTCCATATATATATGTGTGTGTGTGTGTGTGTTTATATATATATATATATACACATATATAAATATAATTTTTTTTTTTTGTAGAGACAGAGTCTCATTTTATCACCCTCAGTAGAGTGACATGGCATCACACAGCTCACAGCAACTGCCGACTCTTGGGCTTAGGCAATTCTTTTGCCTCAGCCTCCCCAGTAGCTGGGACTACAGGCGCCTGCCACAATGCCCAGCTATTTCTTTTGTTGCAGTTTGGCCGGGGCTGGGTTCAAACCCACCACCCTCGGAATATGGGGCTGGCGCCCCAGATATATTGTTAAATAAAAGAAACCAAAGTGCAAAATAATGTTCTATATACATTTAGTAAATGTATTGCTTCATACCAAGTTACTCTCGAACTTAGGGACTTCAAACAACCATGAATATTTGTTATTTCAATTACTATGCATTAGGAATTTGGGAGCAGCTGAACTGGGGAGTTCAGATTAAGGGTTGTTCATGAAGTTTCAGCCAAGATGCTTATTGATGTAGTCACATGGGGAAAGCTTTCCTGAGGCTGAAAGTTCTGCTTTCAGCTTGCCTGGCAAGTCGATACTGGCTGCTGATGGGAGGCCTCAGTTACTCTTCACATGGACCTCACGGCAGGGCTGCTTAGAAGTCATCAAGTTTCCCTAAGATCAAGAAATGTGAAAAGCCAAGCAGAAGCTGCAGTCACTTATGACCTAGCTTTGGGTTCATTCATTTCCGGCACTCTGTGTCCATGGGTTCTGTATCTATGGATTTAAAAAGAATAAAAAAGAATGGTTGTGTCTGTACTAAACATGCACAGATTTTTTTTCTTTGTTCCTTATTCCCCAAACAATACAGTATCATGACTATTTGCATCACCTCGCCATTGCATTATTATAAGTAATCTAGAGATGACAAATTATAGGCGGATGTATGCGGGATACCTGCAAATACTATACAATTTATATAAAAGATTTCAGCGGATTTTGGATTTTGGTATCTGCAGGGAGTCCTGGATCCAACTCCTCAGAGATACTGAGGGATGACTTGGCATATCTTTAAAATAACTTGGATTTGTCACGGAAATTTAATGTTGGCTTGACATTTGAAAACCAGTGAGCTTAATGCATTATAATAATAGAACAAAAGAAAAATCATATGATCATCCATGCAGGATATATTCAGGTTCTTAATCATACCATACACACAAAAACAACTCAAGATGGATCATACACCTAAGAGCTAAAATTATAAAGCCTTTATTTATTTATTTATTTTTTGAGACAGAGCCTCAAGCTGTCACCCTGGATAGAGTGCTGTGGCATTACAGCTCACAGCAACCTCCAACTCCTGGGCTCAAGCGATTCTCCTGCCTCTGCCTCCCAAGTAGCTGGGACTACAGGCGTCTGCCACAACGCCTGGCTATTTTTTGGTTGCAGCTGTCCTTGTTGTTTGGTGGGCCCAGGCTGGATTCGAACCCACCAGCTCAGGTGTACGTGGGTGGCGCCTTAGCCACTTGTGTCACAAGTGCTGAGTCTATAAAGCCTTTAGAAGGAAATAGAAAACATGTTTCATAACCTTGGACTGAGGAAAGGTGCCAAAAAAATAATTCTGTTAATGAAAAAGACATTTGTCTTCATCAAAATTAAAACCTTTTCAATTTCAAAAGATAACATGAAGAAAATAAAAAGACAAGCCACAGATTGGGAGAAAGTATTTGCAAATCATACATTGGATAAAGGACTTGCATTCAGAATATATAACTCTTAATACTCAATGAGGACAACCTAATGTTCTTAAAAGATTTGCATATTATGCCAACTAATATATGTAGCTAATAAACATATAATGAGATTATCATCATCATAAGCTATCAGAAAAATGCAAATAAGAGAGATGGCCCTGGTGAAAAATGCAATGCAAGTGGGGTGAGAATACTGAGAATCTTGAACCTTTACATACTGCTCATGAGAATGTAAAATGCTACAGGAAAAAGTTTGGCATTTCTGAAAAAGTTAAGTCTATAACACCAAATATTTAAAGATTTTACAAACTTCTAAAACATAGGGGAGAGAAATGGAATATATCCCAATTTATTTTATGAGTTCAACATTACCTTAATAGGACAAGGACATCACAAGAAAATAAAACTATTTACCAGTACTTCTTATAGGAATAAAAATCTTCTATAAAATACTAGCAAACTGAATTTAGTACATATAAAAAGGATTATACTCTGTGACCAGTGGGATTATCCCAGGGGTTGGTTTAAATCCAAAAATCAAAAACTAATGTAATACAGGCCATTAATAGAATAAAACCCCCAAACCACAGGATCACCTCAGTAAATGCAGAGAAAGCATTCAACAAAATCCAATGCTCTTTGATGATTAGAGCACTCAAAAAACTAGGAATAAAAAGTGAATTTTCTCAACCTGATAAAAGGTATCCACAAAAAAAACTCACCAAACACTATACTTAATAGGGAAAGACCATGCTTTTTACCTAAAATCAGGAGCAAGAAAAGGTTGTTTGCTTTCTCCAATTCTATTTAATAACATGTAGCCAGGACACTTAGGCAAGAAAAAGAGGTGAAAGACATTCAGGTTGGAAAGGAAGGAGGAAAATTTTCTGTTTGCTGATGACCTGGTTTTGTGTATAGAAAGTTCCAAGGAAACCATTACAAAACTAATACAATAAATGAGTTCAGCAAAGTTGCAGAAAATGAGATCATTATTCAAAAACCCACTATCCTGCTATACACTAGCAATGAACAGTCCAAAAGTGAAATTAAGGAAAGAATTCCATTTACAACTGCATTAAAAAGAATGCATACTTAAGAATGATAAACAAGATCAAATGGAAGGTCTCCTTTTAGTTCTTTGAAGGTTCTCCATACTTCTTTCCAAAGAGGCTGTTATTAGGGCGCAATTTCGCCAACAGTGAAAAGCATTCTCTTTTCTCCACACCCTTGCCAGCATCTACTACAGCTTTGAGATTTTATGATGTGGGCTCCTCTCACTGGGGTAAGGTGATATATCAGGGTGATTTTGATTTGCTTTTCTCTGATGATTAGGGACAAAGAACATTTTTTCATGTTTTAGTTAGACATTCATCTGTCTTCTTCAGAGAAGGTTCTGTTCATATCTCTTGCCCACTTACAAATGGGACTGTTTGTTTTTTTTGTTGTTGATGATTAATTTGAATTCTCTGTAGATTCTGGTTATCAAACCTTTGTCAAATTCGTGACCTGCAAATATCTTTTCCCATTCTGAAAACTGTCTGTTTGCTTTAATTGTGTCCTTAGCTGTGCAGAAGCTTTTTAGCTTAATTCCCATTTATTTATTTTTGTTGTTGTTGCAATTACCCATGGAGTCTTCTTCATAAAATCTTTCCCCAGGCCAATATCATCAAGAGTTTTGCCCACCCTGTCTTCCAGGATTGGTATCATTTCATGTCTTAGATTTAAATCTCTTGTTCATCCTAAGTCAGTTTTTATAAGTGGTGAGAGATGTGGGTACAGTTTCCACTTTTACATGGGGTTATCCAGTTCTCCCAGCACCACTTTTTGAAAAGGGATTCTTTTCCCCAGTGTATGCTTTGGTTTGGTTTACCAAAGATCAGATGATAATAGGAGGCTGGTTCCATCCCCAGGTTTTCTATTCTATTCCATATGTCCATGCTTTTATTTTTGTGCCAATACCATGCTGTTTTGATCATTGTGAATTTATAATCTGAAGCCAGTAAAGTGATGTCTTCAGGTTTGTTTTTATTGCCAACAATTGCCTTGGCTATACATGTTTTTTTTTCTGTTTCGATACAAAACGAGGAACTATTTTTTCCAGTTCTCTAAAGTATGATGTTGGTATTTTAATGGGGATTGCATTAAGTGTGTAGATTGCTTTGGGTAGTATAGATAATTTTAATGATGTTGATTATTCCCAGCTGAGAGCATGGTATGTTCATCCATTCGTTAGTAACTTCTATTTCTTTTCTCAGTGTTTCATAATTCTCTCTGTAGAGATCCTTCACCTCCTTTGCTAGAATTATTCCCAGATATTTCATTTTCTTTGAAGCTACTGTGAAGGTTATTCTGTCCTTGATTTGCTTCTTAACTTGATTGTTAGCAATATATACCAAGGCTGCTGATTTGTGGACATTGATTTTATACCCCACAATGTTATTGTATTTATTGATCACTTCTGGGAATCTTTTGGTTGAGTCTCTGGGGTTTTCTAAGTATAATATCATATAATTAGTAAAGAGTGAGAGTTTGACCTCCTCTTCCCCCATCTGAATGCCCTTAATATCTTTCTCTTTTCTGATTGCATTGGCTAGATCTTCCAGCTCTATGTTGAACAGTAGTGGTGATAGTGAATGTCCTTTTCTTCCAGTTTCAGTTTTAAGTGGGAATGCTTTCAATCCCATTACTAAGTATCTAACCAGCAGAGAAAAAAAAATCATTTTACCATAAGGACATATGCACCGGAATGTTTATCACAGTTCAACTTACAATCACCAAGATATGGAATCAACTCAAGTGCCCATCTACACATGAATGGATTACTAAACTCTGGTGTATGTATACTATGGAATACTATTCAGCTATAGAAAAGGCGGAGACTTTACATCTTTTGTATTAGCCTGGAGTTGGAGAACATTCTACTTGGTAAAATATCGCAAGGATGGAAAAGCAAGCATCTAATGAGCTCAATACTAACATGAAGCCAGGAGACAAACTGATACATGCCCACACAAGAGAAAACACTCAATTCAATTCAAGTTGGCGGAAGGGGGAAAAGGAAGGAGGATTGGGGAAGGATGAGAGGGTAGAAGGGAGGGGGATTTGTGTCTTCCCCCTAATGGGCACAATGTAAGGGTATATGGTACACCTCCTGGGAGAGGGGTACAGCTACAATAGGGACTTTACCCAACAAACGTAAACGACATAACCTAATTGCAACTTGAAATGTAAAAAAAAAAAAAAAAAACCCAAGCACCCCCAAACCAAAATATTCAGTGAAGGATGCCAGAAAGAAAAGAGTACAGGGTGGCTGTTCAGAAAGCATCTAGCCATTGTTAATACTATTTACTTTTCCACATTCCATGGCTGGATTCTTTCAGGACAACCCTCATATTTTTCTAGGAAAAACTTGTCTGTGATGACAGAGGTAAAAATGCTGGTCACCTAGGGATAAGCAAAGCGTACCACTGGAGATCTGTTGAGGTATTAGAGATGTTATGCATCTTTATCTGGGAGGTAGTTAAACAGGTGTGCGTATATATGTACAAATTTTTCTGAGCTACGCATATTTTTGTACGTTTTACTGTATGCATTTCATAATGCAGTAATATAGAACCAAGACTAGCATTTATGTCTTGTCTTCCTTTTGAAAACATAAACACAAGATATGCAGCCTAAAACGAATGAAAACGTTACTTAAGTGAGTTAGAACGGGGTTGAAGGGATGGAGGAGATGGAACTTCCCTGAATACATCTTTTCATATAGTTTTGATTTTCTTTGTTTGTGAAGATGGGCTCTCTCTCTGTTGCCCAGGCTGGTTTTGAATTCAAAAATAAAATTATGTCAATAAGGTCAAAAGCAATTTTTAGAGAATAGCAACAGAAACAGAGATGTTAGCAAGTAATTTCACTGGCTGTTTTACAATTTCCAGCCTCTCCTGGAGATAGATCTGGGCCACGTGACTAGCCATGTAACTAGCCCCATGACTAGCCACGTGACTAGCCCACATGACTATCTATCTATTTACTGGCTTGAAATCTGTAAGTAGGAGCCTCTGAGCTGAAGCACAGGAGGTCTGATGACCCCTCCCTGGGTTCTCTTCCCCTGCTTGGTCAATGGTTGAGCCATGGGATGGTTGCTTCCTGGATCTCTGAGTCTCTGTACGAAGCCCAACTACTCTGAAGATTGATTCTGAGAGTAAGAAATAAACCTTTTTGATTTTGAGGTTGGTTCGTTGCCTCAGCCCTCAGCAGAGCCTGGTCCTCACCTATTCTGACCGACATGGGGAAGATACAAAATTGAGGTGGTTTGGCTGAGAGTGAGGAGGTGTAGAGGCTTTATTAGGGGAATTGGAACAGTAATAAAGGTTTTCTCTATCCTGAGAAGAAAGAGAATGGGAAAATGGAGACGGAAGAAAACTAGAGACACTATTATTTCCCTTTCTTAAGACAAAGAAACTTGGACCAGAGAGACAAATGACTAGGCCCAAGGCAAATAACAAGTTAGTGGTAGAGACATGATTATAGCTCTGGCTTCTGAGACTTTGAAAATAGTCTCGGGGTTGAGCTGTAACTACTTTTGAGAGCAGATGTTCAGGGTCCTCTGAATTGTGAATTTCAGTGTCCCGGTAGAGGTTCTTGATGGAAACAGTGGCTATTAATTTTTGCCCCCAACTCTGAAGGCACAACACGATCCCTGTCCCATTTTCACATGATTGTCCTTCCAACAAGGCAGCTCCCCATGGGAGAATTGAAATGGAATCATCAGGAAACATCCTTTCAGCAAATGGTGCTTTCACTTTTGACTCTGTTACCTCTTACTGTTTGGATTATGTTTTTAATGATGTGAATCACTTGTGTAGACAAAGTAGATGAAAAATGAAAAGCTGTCCTTATTGAGAACTGCGCACCCCACCTTTGATATTTTCTTGAGGGCAACAAGCTCTTTCCCCCTAATATATGAAGATAAGAATAGGAAATACTTGTGGTGTGGGTTTGAATAAATGTCCAGAGGGCCCCAGGTCATTTTGCCACAAATTTGCTTCTCTGATTTGTGAAGTTTCTTTTGCTTCAGCGTTGCTCAGGACTGGGTGACCAGCCACCAACCCTGCACTCCACCTCCCCACCCTGAGGCTCTCTCTTTGGGGTTTTGGTCACTTCCTTTTTGTATCCTCCTCGGGCCCTGCCCCCCCATCTGTCCATTTCTGAGCTATGACTGTCACTAAGGATGAACCCTCCTGACCTCCTTTCCTATCTCTTCTCTGACCTTGGGAGATCATTGTTACATCACCAGCGCTCGGCCAATCAGGTGCCTACTTCCCTTCAAAGACCTCCCTGTCCCACAGGAGTTCTTGGGCAGCTTCAATGGAAGGAGGGAGCCAAGAAGGAGGTCTGACGGAAGTCCAGAGATGATAGTTACAGCGTGGATTGTGTACATTCTCGCCCGGAAAGGTGTGGGGCTCCCCTTCCCACCAATAACCAGTTCGGTAAGCAGAACTGGCAGTAGCCACCCGGAAGTGTTTCTTTTTTTTTCTTTTCTGTTTTATTTCACATCAAACAACTTTATTGGACAGACCTCTGGTAGTGTATTCTTTTTTTCAAAAGAGTTTGGAGCCAGTGGTTTTCTTGTAGTAGAAGTGCTATGGGTGAGGGAGTGGCGTCCAAAAGACCAAAAATCACTTTATAACAAAGATATTTGCACCAGATTGTTCATTGCAGCTCAGTTCATAACAGCCAAGTCATGGAAGAAGCCCAAGTGCCCGTCGACTCGGAAGTGTATCTTATTTGTTCTCTCCCCCCTGTGCTCCTGCTGCACTCAGAGTAACTTTGAACCAGAGTCAGGGGTGGGTGGGGAGCTGGGTTTCTGGGTTTTCTGGGGTAATCAGCTTACCAATTTGTTCCAGGACATTGATGTTGTGGAGAGCGAGGCTGTAGCTGTAGTACAGCATTGGTTGAAAAAAGTGAGTGTAATTCCTCTGTGACTTAGGGCATCCAAAGTTCTAGAGCGCTGGTCTCAGTGGGTGTGGGGATCTGGGCTCCCTTCTACATAGAACTCAAGTTCATTGCTACATACCCTGCCTGGAGTTGAGTCTCATCTACCCAAATGTCTTTCGGCCTCTGTCCCAAGAAGAAATGTGTTAGTGTCATCACTAACCCTGGTCCGCTTCTCATGTACTCTGGATTAAGGAGCAGTGTCACTTTTAGTTCAAGGACATCTCATACCATGGCGCAGGGCTGGGGACTTGGGGAGGTCCCTGGGATTTCACTGGAAGTTGCCATAGAGGGCTTGCGGCAGCAGGGCTATGGAGGGTATGTGTGTGAATATGAGGCACTGTGATGGAGAGGGAAAACAGAGGAAGGAAGAGGACAGGGACTCAGGATGAGATGCAGTGACACTTTTAGAGGGCAATCACTCACCTTTCAGACAGAAGAAGAGGCCTCCCAGGGCATAAAGGAGAAGATGTCCACCAACTATTCCACTCAGGGCATAAAGGAGAAGACGTCCGTCAGCTGCCCTCCCACCCATGGCCAAGACATACACGTAACCAAAGATATGGTAACTGAGAGTTTGAGACAGTCCCTGGGAGGTGGGTGTGGGGAGAGGGGCGAGGAAGGAGGCCCTACTTCAGGGTTCTGGGCAAGGGCATCTGGCTTGGTGCCGGCCCAGCCGGGGTGTCTGTGCTGGGCAGCCATCATCTGGCACCCTCCCGGGTTTCCTAGATGAAGCACCAGTTCTCAAAGGCTGATTTGTCAGCAAATCAGAGTCAAGATGTGTTGGAGGAGAGAACGAGGATCCAGTTCATAAGATGGAGGTAAGGCATCCCATTCGCCTTGAGTGGAGGCACCAGCCCCTCTCTCCAGGGTTCTGGCCAACAGGAGCCCACAGATACACTTCCCTAGAGCTATTCTCTCCTTTGGCGAGAAATTCCTGTCTTCCCTTGGGGTCTGAAGGGCATATTCTTGCTATCTTGAAAGCCCAGCTCGTTTCTACATTTTGAAATGACTGGAGGGGCTGGAAAACCCAGGCTTGCTCTCTCTGTCTTAAACGCTTCTGAATACATTTCAGACTTCTGTTATTTTTGCACTTGAGTTGTTCAGAAGTGGCTGTGCTTTAAAGAGCTAAAAGAAAAATAAGCTCTTAAAATGCAAAAGCCAAAGCCCTCATTTGCAGCTGAGGTGTAGGAGGTTTCCCTGTGCCTGCGGCTGGAGAGTTCTGTGCTTTGCACTGGTCCCTTGGTCCCTCAGACTCTCCTGGTTGCAGGCTCAGGTGAGGAGCTGGGTCAGAGCCACCTCCACCCTCTGGGTGGAGGCTTCCTAATGGCCCTTCCAGTGCCTGTGCTCACAGGGCCTCTGGACCAGTCTAAAACAACCACCCCCTACTGGGAAGCCCCCATCGCAGGCTCTGCTCTCTTCTGGGAAGGATGTTGTATTTTTCAAGAAATGTACTTTTGCTTCCTTATAAATACTGGGTGAACCTGTTTCTACCCTTGGCAGCTGCGTTTTAGGGTTATCTAAACGTACAGGAATTATATAACAGGAAGGACTAACGAATGGTGGAATTTGAGAGGTCCCCTGGCAAATTTTTCTTTTACATGGCAAACCTTCTGAGGATCCTAAGTTATCAATGCCAGTGATTGCAATCCAGGCTTTTCTGTGCCTAACATGGTTGCCCTGTGGAGTTCTAAAGCTGTGTTCCTGGTTCGGACAATGCACACACCATCTTCTAATATTTTAAAAATCCCAGCTGTACAGCATAACTGGGTTTAAGCTTTTGAGGCAGGCTACAGTTATTAGTCAATTATCTACATTTAATTTTTTCACTCTGGATTGTTTATAGAGTGTTTTTTCTTTTGTTTTTTTTTTGAGACACAGTCTCACTATGTTGCTCTCAGTAGACTGCTATGGTGTCACTGCTCATGGCAACCTCAAACTCTTGGGCTTAAGTGATTCTCTTGCCTCAGCATCCCAAGTACCTGGGACTACAGGTGCCCGCCACAGTGCTTGGCTATTTTTTTTGGTGGTTGTTGTCTTTGTTGTTTAGCAGGCCTGGGCTGGGTTCAAACCCACCAGCCCTGGTGCAGTGGCTGGTGCCCTAACCACTGAGCTATGGGTGCTGAGTCTGTTTATGAAGATTCTTTTAACCCCCAGGCTCTGCCTGTTTTCCCCATAATTTACCTCTTAGCTCTGGCATCACTTCTTAGTTTCGTTAAGGGTAGAGTCAGGGCCTATATGAGCACCAGTGAAATTTCTTTCTTTATTATTATTATTATTTTTTATTAAATCATAGCTGTGTACATTAACACAATGATGGGGTACAATGTGCTGGTTTCATATACAATCTGAAATATTTTCATCAAACTGGTTAACATAGCCTTCGTGGCATTTTCTTAGTTATTGTGTTAAGACATTTATATTCTGCATTTAGTAGGTTTCACCTGTACCCTTCTCAGATGCACCATAGGTTCATTTGTTTGATGACCATGTGCTAGCCACCCGGCATTTGCTAGGCCCTCTGGAAGAAAGAAAAATTATGAATAGCCCCCAATTTCAAAGGGTTAGATGTTACTGAGGTGAGCCAGGTGTGTGAAGCGTGCAGAGAATGTTAAGAGAAGCTATGAGGAGTGGCCCTGAGATCATGGTGTGGGGGACCTGGGTCACAGAGGTGCCCAGCTTCACTGCTGGGTACGTGAAAGGTTTCTAGCAGGGCCGTTTGCTTGGACTGGCTCTTGAATGGGACAGGAACTGGACAAAGAGGAGCCAGGATAGGGAGAGGCGACTTCAGAGAGCGGATCCCGTGTGGCCTCTGGGTCCCAGTGCTGGGCCCCTTCTCTGAGGCCCCCTTGTCCCCGCGCTCTCTACCTCCCTCTCAGGCCACCTTATTTTTATTTCACCTCTCAGGTTCCTCTTTGCCCGTGGCGGTCATGAGCACAGCTCACTTTAGTGGGCTGTGGTTCCCTGGTGGCAGTATCAGCGCCGTTGTCACTTTCAAAGGCCCTGAGCAGTGACAGTGGGGCACGATCCAAAGAGGGCAGTTTCAGCAGACACAGAGCTAGGATGTCAGTGGACAGAGGCTTGTGAGGGGAGGGGTGGGAAAGGACAGGAAGGTGACCAGAGGGCAGGAAGCAAAGCCAGTGCGAACCAGAACAAAGACAGCAGCCATGAGGCACCCGCAGCTTCCCCATGACAGAATGTTCTAGAAATATCTCTAAACCATAGGCATGAGGCGGATCACAGAGAGTAGTAGTGAAGTTGGGGAGGAATTCGGAAGGGGTGAATTCCATGTCTTTCGAGACCAGTGACGTGCTAACTTTCGTGGAGGTGCTTCGCCTCTGTGTCCCCGGGTCCCTGCAGGGCCCTTTGCTTCCTGCTCAGCGTTACTGGGCCACTCATGCCCACTCAGGACCCCAGAAGGAGAGGGTCCAGCTTAAAAGTTCACTGGCACAGGGCAAGAGCTGTTGTTCATGTGACCGCAGCTCGAGCGGTTTCACGATGCCTAGTAAGGAAGGTTTGAATGGCGTTTTGCAGCCACACCCGTATCTTCCAAGTGCCGAGTGAGGTGACGGAAAACATGATGCGAGACCGGATAGAGCAGGTGAGACGCAGGTAAGTGTTGAAGACTAGGCGGTGTCTCCCGAGCTGGCCGCAGGTGGGGTGGGGGCACTCCAACCTAGGAGCAGGGACAAACAGTTAGCCCGTCTTCTGTACTCCTCATGACAGGGCTTTGTCAGCCTCCACGTGCCTGCTGGGGCACAGGGCACAGAAGGGCTCTGGGCCCACCTGCTCGCCCCACCCAGGCCTGTACTGCAATCTGGCAAGCAGCCCCATCCCCCTGGCACCTCTTCTTGTCCCTTGTAGCATATCCCACGTTGCAAATGAATCATGTCACGACACCAGCATGACACTTTCAGACTGCTAAGAGCAACAGGTGCAAAAGCAACAGGTGAGAGAGCCCGCAGGTGAGGGGCTGGGCGGAGCAGACAGTCATCCCGGGCAGTGGGAGGCGAGGCTGGGGAACTTGCTCACAGGCTTCACCTTTCCCTATCTGTGAGTGGCCTGCACTTGGGGGCGAGGGGGTGGGAGGTGAGGGCAGCTTCCTGGGCTCCTGCAATGCCTCTCTAGCTTTTAGAAAGGCTTGAAAGCAGGCTTCAGACTGCCCTCTATGACTCTTGTCCTTGCCGTGTCAGACAGCATCGCTGCTCTACTGTTCTTGGGCCCAGGGTCTCGTGCAGAGCAGGCTGTGGTGGGATCGACAGTTCCTGGGCTTTGTTGCTGGTCTATAAAACTCACCCAGACTCGCAAGATCAGTCAGGAGTGATGCCACATAGGTTTTGGGCTTGTACTGGCTGGGGAGGTGACTTTGGATCCCATGGCCTCTTTGCTTGGGCTGGACCCAGTGGTCTCATGGTCACTGTTTGTGGTCCCAGGAGGCAGAAGGCCCATTTGCCGCTTCATTTGCCAACCAGTAAGTAGCCCCTGCACCCCTGACAGCATAAATGGCTGCACAGTCCAGATGGGAAGCTAAAGATGTGATTTAGACACAGTGTCCTCAGCGTGTTTACAGGAAGGCCGCACGGATGTAAGACTGACATTGACTGAGCACGTACCATATGCTTGGCTTCTATATGAGGTATTTTGTCAAGGTTTCTCATTTGAACCAAAAATAATCCTATGAGGAAGTCATCATTCAAGCCCATTATACAGAAGGCAGAGATTGGGCCAAGTCCATGAGCAGACCCTGAGTTCCAATCTTGTTCCACCCTGGGCAGGTTACTTAATGGGTCTATGCCTCCATTTCCTCCCCTATAACGGAGCATCTATGTTGGAAGGTTGTTTTCAGGGGATGATGTCTAGCTCCTGGAAATGCCACATCAACTGCGTGCTACTATTGTTAGAGATGAGGAATCAGAGTTTCTGGAAGGGCAAGTAGTTCCCAGGGGCTTCTGAGCTGGAAGAAGCAGTCCCAGGCTGAGTCCCAGCTGCCTGACACGCCACTGCCTTTTTGTTCCATGGAGTCTCTTTTCTCTAGACAGAAAGCTGTGCGTTTGCAGAACAGCAGGGTTAGAGGAGGGGGTCATCATCAGCTCTGCCCTTTGGCTAACCACAGCTCCATGTGTCCCCTGGGCACTTCTCTGCCTCCCAGGTTAAAGTCCTCCAGGGCCAAGGAGCAGCCTGTGTCAGAAGAATGTCCATCTCTTACTTGACCTGAAGAATGACCAGACCTGGGCAGAGGCAGTCCAGCGGGTGAGCCCTTGACAGAGGCAACACTGGAATCTTCTTGCTGAACCGCTAATAAAGAGATGTGCTATTTAACAACTCCCCAGTATCGGTCCCAGTGCTTTGCTGGGCCAGGCTCCATTTATTCATTCGCAGATGCTGGGCGCTTTGTGCACCTGGCTCTTATAGTCCTGTGGGGGAGACAGCAGCTGTTCTAGTACGACCAAGCCCGTGCAGATGCTTCTGGAACATTAGAAGGAGTGTTGGCACGGGTCAGGGCAGGGTGGGCTTCCAGAGGGAAGAGTGGCTGGTTTCAAGTATTTATTTTATCTTCACTTATTCCAACGTTTTTTTTTTGTTTGTTTGTTTTTTTGCAGTTTTTGGCTGGGACTGGGTTTGAACCCACCACCTCCGGCATATGGGGCTGGCGCCCTACCCCTTTGAGCCACAGGTGCCGCCCCTTCTTTAACACTCTTTTCTTTATGTAGCTCTGATTTTCTGACTGATAACCTCTTCCTTCTCTTCGAAGAACCTCTGTTTTTTGTTTGTTTTTTTTTTTTTGGTTAGTTTTTCTACTTTTATTTATTTATTTATTTTTTATTGTTGGGGATTCATTGAGGGTACAAGAAAGCGTGTTACACTGATTGCATTTGTTGGGTAAAGTCCCTCTTACAATCGTGTTTTGCCTCCAAAAGGTGTGGCACACACCAAGAACCCACCCCTCTCGCTCCTTCCCTCTGAAGAACCTCTTTTAACAATTTTTTTTTTTTTTGCAAAGCAAATATACTAGGGAAAATTTCCCTCATTTCCTCAATTTTTGATTTTTCGAGAAAGTCGTATTTTTCCTTTACTTTTGGAGGATAATTTTTCAGGATATAGGTTCTAGGGTGGGATGTTTTTCCTTTCAATACTCAAATATTTCACTGCATTTTCATCTTGCTTGCATGATATCTCAGGAGAAGTTGGATGCAATTATTATTATCCAAGGAGACTTGCTCCTCTATGGGTAAGATGTTTTTTCCTTACTCTGGGTTCTTTCAAGATATTTTCTTTGTCTTTGATTTTCTGCAGTTTGAATATGATAAGACTAGCTGTAGATTGTTTTTGCCCTCATTTATCCTGTTTGCTGTTCTCTGAGATTCCTAGGTTTGTTGTTTGGTGCGGTCATTAATTTAGGAAAATACTCAGCTATTATTACTTCAAATTTTTTTATGTTCCTTACTCTTTTTATTCTTTTTCTAGTATTCGTATTACACCTTTGGTAACTGTCCCACAGTTTTTGGAAAATCTGTTTCACTTTTTTCCTTCCTTCCTTTTTTTCCCCCTTCTTTGCTTTTCAGTTTGGGTACTTTATTGACATTTCTTGAAGCTCCTTGAGTCTTCCTTCAGCCTTGAAGGAACCCAATCTACTGATGGGCCCTTTAAAGACATCCTTTTTGTATAGTATTTAAAAAAACATATTTGTCATTTTCTTTATATTTTTTCTTAGAGTTTCCACCTCTCCGCTTACATTACCTGTTTTTGTATGTTTTCCACTTTCTACATTACAGCCCTCAGCATATTTATTATAATTGTTTTAAATTCTCAGCCATATTTGAGTGTGGTTCTCATGCTTGCCTTTTCTCTTCAAATCGTATTTTTTTGCCTTATAACAAGCTTTGTGATTTTGTATTGAAAGCCAGAAATGATGTACAGATAAAGGTAAATACACTTTTAGTGTGAGGCTGGGAGTTAGACTGTGTTCACTATTTGCTGTAGCTGTGTCAGAGATAAGATTTGCTCTGATGTTCTTGTTTTTGTCTTCCTTGTTGTTTTCGGGTTTCCCTAGGGACTCCTTCTTAAACAAAGCATGAGGTATACAGTTATTTCAGTGCAATCCCCTGTTATTATATAGGTGGTGGGGAGAAGTGTTCTATAGTTGGAAGATTAGGTCTCAGTACTCAGTGAACCTGTGCCCTTGGGCTGTGACCTCAGCTTCTCAGCCCTCACCCTAACTTTAGAAAAGATAAGACGAAGAAAGATAGGAATGCTAGTGGACAGGAGCTGCAGCTGGATATTTCTGTCCTACTAGGCTGCTTTGGCTCTGTTGAAATCTTGAAGTCAGGCTTTTGTTAAGGAGAACAAGAATGCTCTGGACCTATCTAAAAATGGCTACTTTCCACTTCTCCCTTGGGAAGCAGGAGAGGATTTTTCTTCAGTCTTCACTGTGAAAACCTAGTAGAGCTCCTGGAGTTAAAATTCCTGAAAGTGTGGATGACCACCCCCACTCCCATGTCTAGGCCTTCTTGAATTTTAAACCATCAAGTTTGTCCAAATTCTTAGCTGATGACTCCGTCCCCAAACTTTACCCCCAGGACCTCACTTCCCCTCCACTCTTCATATGGCGAGGTCATCAGTCCTGTCTCAGACCCATGCACCACTGTCCAGAGGACCCCTGTAATTTGTAAGTTATAATTCAGGTTTTCCTGATCAGCACTGGTTCCTCTGGAAGTTTATACACCTGCTCTTCTGCTCTGGGAAGTTGTGATTCTCTGTATCCACCCTCTGTCTCTCCAATTTTAAGGACAGCGGTTTGCCTTGTGAGTTCAGTTCTCTAACAGATACAAGAGGAGTCATGAATATCTAGTTTATTCAGCTTTTTATTCTTGTGAGGATGGGAGTGATGAGTTCCAAGCTTTTTACACATCAGACTAAAAACAGGAAGTCTCATTCAAGTATTTATTGTTGATGAGAATAACATCTTATGTTTACTGAGCACATACTCTGTTCCTGGGCTTATCTAAGGACTTTACATGTGTTCAAGTGTTTAATCCAAGCAGCCTTTGATGTAGATATTATTATTATCATAGAGGAGACAGCACAAGACCAAGAAAGTTAATAACTTGACCAAAATCACTTTGGTGATTTCAGAGTGTTAGAATCCCAGCCTGCCTTTCTGACTTTAAAGCCTCCCTTTTCAGCCACTTTGTTATATACCATGTGAGGGCCTTGGAGTGGGCTCCACAAATATGGTAGTAAATAGAACCCACCCTGTCCTTGCCCTAGCAGAACTTTCATTTTGACAGGGGAAGTGAATTTTAAACAAACTGAGTCACAATTTTCATAACTACTATAAGGGCAAACCACTACCTTTCATGGTTTTTTACTTTAAATTCATCTCCCCCATCTTGTAGAAGGGGAACAGAAAGCTCAGAGAGGTTAAGTGGCTTTCTTGATGCATCACAGCCATTAAATGGCATGGTTAGGATTTGAATCCAGATGGTCCCATGCCACAGCCAGTGCCCTTCACTACTGCCCTGCACAGCTGAGTTGGGGTGAGGGAGCATTTTGGTTGGTGTTATCCGTGGTCTGGCTACATACCTTACAAGGAAGGAAGGTGGTAGGCCGAGGTAGGACAGGCCCTTGCCCACCCTGTCCACTGTTCATAGGGGACAGGACACCTGGGATTTCCCTCTCCTCACCCTTTATTCCTCCATGCCTTCCTTCACCTGCTTGCTCCAGCAGGAGAGGCCAAGGAAGGACAGGGTGAGAAGGAGACACCTAGGCAGGGGTCCAGAGGGTAGCTCTGGGCAGTGATGAGAGGGCTCTGAGTGTGGGGAGAGGAAGGCTGCTCTGGCTGGATGGGGAAGTGGGAGGAAGAGGGGCCTGGAGGAGGCTGCTGAGGGGTGTGGGGGCCAGCCATGGGGTGTGGAGACCTTGTTAAGGATCCCTATTCATCCCAGCAGGGACAGAGACAGGATGTACAGGAATACTTGAACAGAAAGTGCTTTTACCTGTGGAGTGAGACTATGGTAAAGGGTGACTGCAGGGAGCCCAGCAGGGGTCCTCTGGACAGTGGTGCATGGGTCTGAGACAGGACTGATGACCTCGCCATATGAAGAGTGGAGGGGAAGTGAGGTCCTGGGGGTAAAGTTTGGGGATGGAGTCATCAGCTAAGGCAGGCAGGCCTAGACAAGCTCAGCTTGGGCCCCCAGGATATGCTTGTAGGGATAGCCACCTGGGGTGGGGCTGGCAGGTGTGGGTGAGATCATGGAGAATGTTCCAGTGAAGAAGTGACACACACAAGATCGACTGGCTAGGAAACTGTCCAGCCTGTTCAGAGGGGTGGGCGGTAGGGGGGCTGCAGCTTGCAGGCAGAGGGAGGGAGAGAGGAGAGGCGAGCAGGTTTTTCTTTAAGTCCTGAAGGTGACTGCACCATCTCAGCCCCTCACGCGGGGTTCTTCGGAAGCTAGAGCTCAGGCTGCTCTGGGAACAACCTCCAGAGAATCCGGGGTCTGCAGGAGGCTGGCCAAGGGAGTAGGCTCTCTCTCTCCATAATGGCCCGCTGAGAGGCTGTTTTGCTGGAAACCGCCAGATGGTGCCATTTGCATGTGAAAACACATTTCCTGAAGGTGACCTAGTCTTTTCTTTTGAGTCAGCTTCTGCGTGCAGGGCTGGGTATAGATTTTAGCACCATGTGGGAAGCCTCAACAGATGAAATGCTTTTGAGTATCTTCATTATAAAAACAGTTCACATATACAAGCACAAACTTACACAGGAGCTATTCCTTCAGGGGACACAAGTTGAGCACTTTCGCCCAGCACCAGGGCAGTGCTAGGAGTGTGGGGACACAGAGGCGAGGAGCCCAGGACATGCTTGAGGAGCTGAGTGGTGGAGCGCCTGACATGCAGGTAAATAACGAAATAGAGTGTGAAAATAAACCAAAAGAGTATACATGGCAGAGGAAAGGAGGGAGCGATTCTCTCTGCTTAAAAGAAAAAGTATCAGGGCGGCACTGTGGCTCAGTGAGCAGGGCACTGGTCCCATATACCGCAGGTGGCGGGTTCAAACTTGGCCCCGGCCAAAAACTGAAAAAAAAAAAAAAAAAAAAAAGAAAAAATATCGGCAGATTCTTAAAGGAAGTGATGTTTAAGGAAAGTTTCAGAAGCTTTGCCAGGTTCTGGCAAGGAAGGAGGGTCTTCTAGGTAAAAGGAGTGCCCTGGGGAAGCATGAAGGATGGTTAGGGGATTTCGCCTACATACCTGACTCTCTGGGATTCTGGGAATGGTGGGTGGGATAGCAGGAGAGGGAGAAGTGGACAGGTGCATACATGTAGGTGGGTGTCCAATAACCCCATGAGATCTGGCAAGGACCCAGAGGACAGGAGGATGGGACGGGACCATCTGGGCCCAGCATGGCTTTTGGAAGATGTGCCCAAGGAAAGTGGGGAGCCCACCCCACACAGATATTGCTGGAGACCCGCAGTGAGAAGATCAGGCCTGAGAGGGATGGCTGAGGGGCCCCAAGCTTCTTTCCTCACATGCACATCTGGAGTTTGGGCAGAGAGGGATCTACATTAATATTAGAGCCACAGCTCCGTCAAACCTAGGGTGGAAATGAAATCATTAAGTGGCTCAAACGGAGTTTTGTTCTGTGCATGATTAACCCCAGGAGGGGAGTTTGGAAACAAATATGCCTTCTCTACCTGTATTACAGGGGGACTGAGCCACGGTAAATTAAAAGAAAATCACTGGCAAATTTGGGACCAGTCAGCTGTGACCAAGCCATTTGTGTAGTTAAATGGAGCAGAAAGAGCTAATAAAGGCTTTGTGGGTCATGGATTCTCTTGAGGGGAGGGCTGGAAGCTGGGGGTGGGCAGGTGGGCGGGGAGCTGGTTCAGGCCTGCTGGAGGTGAAGGTCTCAGCAGGGAACTTCTTGGTGATGGTGCCCGTGGTGGTGGTGGTGGTGGGGACTGGGGATGCTGGCTAGTCGTTGTCATCCAGTTGTGCCTCACTTTGTAATGGGGCCTTGCTAACTCTAGGCAGAGACAGAGACCCAGACCCACTGAAGAAGGGGCTCCTCTAGGCAAAGCTGAGCTTGGAACACCAGGGGAGACAGGAGGAGTTTGTTCACGTCTGCTGTTGAGCAGGAGCCTCCTGTGTCACTGCGGAGAGGCATCAGGGTGGGGGACGCGAGGTAAATGCTGCTAGTGGACTGTACCCAGGGTCGTGGGGATTCCTAGGGTGGAGACCTAGCCGATTTCTTGGGGTATCCACCCGGGATGGATGGGCTCTATTCCTTCCCCAGAGGAGGAGGTTAGGCACCCAGCCAAACCTGAGAGCTGGGTGGGCTGGTCTCAGCCAGGGGAGGGCTCTAGCCTGGGGTGAGGCTGCCCTGGGGTGTGCAGACTCAGATGCAGGTGGAGCCCAAGTGCTGAGGTGGGGAAGGGTCTGGGACTCGACACCAGGGTGCAGCGGGGTGCAGAGTAGGGTGAGCCTCCAGGAGCCCAGTCCCCTCTCCCATACTCAGCGGGGGCCCTGAGAGCACCCACCCTGCCAGGATCGGCCCTGCCTCTGTTCGCCCCGCACCACTCTGACGCCCTGTCCCCGAGGGTCCCCCTTCCCAGCCACCGGGCTTCTGCAGCTTCTCGCTTCCAGGACAGGGCGGGAGACCCCTCGGCTTGGAGACCTGGGGAGGGCACTGGCACCGACCCCTCCTCCAGGGACAAGGCAAGGAAACCACCTCGCCTCTGCCGAGCAACCAGACGCATTGTTCGACATGTTTTCCAATTACTTGGCAAGCTCCGCAGCGATGCTGAAATTCATTTTCCATTCTGAGAGGGGAAAAACAAAGGCAAGAGCAAGCAGCAGCTGCTCCTCGCGAGTTGGGAAACTTTGCCGCAGCCAGCCGGAACCGAGAGCGGCGGTCCCCAGGCCCCAGCCTCGGGACGCTCCCCTCCCCCAGCCCGGCTCCCGCGCCCTCGCCGCCGCCTGGACCTTGGAGCTTGTTCTCAGACCCCTGGACCTGAGGCACCCGGGTGCGAGCGAACCGGGACGGGGCCCTCGTGGTCTCTCGAGGAGGGTGGAGGTCAAGGGCTTCGGCCAGAAGGCCCCCAACCAGTGCGTTTGGTTGGGGTGGGGAAGAACATGGCAGGAGTCTTCCAGGAGACAGTAAAGGAAGGGGTCAGTTTGGGGAGAGCTTCCAAACCAGCGACTGTTAGCGATTTGCTAACAGTCCACTTGGCACAATGCTGTTTGTGATTATTTACCCATTTTTTTTTTTTTTTAATTTGCAGATGGCCTCCACTGTTAGAATGTGCCCCCGGGGAGGGCAGGGCAGAGCCCCCTAGTTTACTGTAGTTTCCAGGGTGCCCTTTCCCTCCTGCATGGCACCCAGAATAGGTGCTCAATCAGTATCTGCGGGGTTGGGCGCAGTGGCTCACGCCTGTAAGGATTGCCGGAGCTCAGGAGATCGAGATCAGCCTTCAAAAGGGAGACCCCATCTCTGCTAAAAATAGAAAAACGAGAGGGACATTGTGGCCAGTGCCTGTAGTCCCAGCTGCTGGGGAGGCTGAGGCAAGGGGATCTCTTGAGCCCAGGAGTTTGAGATTGCTGTGAGCTATGATGCCAAGGCACTCTACCTAGGCTGACAGAGTGAGACAAGGTCTCAAAAAAAAGAAAGAAAAAGAAAAAAATTGTTGAACAAATACATGACTGGCCGGGTCCCACGTTGTGCTACCAGTTTGTACCTCCCTAGGAGGGAATGTCCACCCTCCTAGGGTCATCATTCCTGGTGTCTGCTCGTGGCATCTCTTTGTGGGTGCGCCTGGAGGTCCCCCAAATGAACGCTGGGTGGATCATGCCAGGGAGCCTGGTTTGCCGGACAGGGAAGGGCAGGTAGGGAAGTCCCCCAGCATAAGGAGGGTGCAGGACGTGGCACCCTGTGCTTTCAGCGCAGAGCGTGTGCACGGAGGCTTTTCCTGCGAGCTGCTTAGTATGACTGCTAAGCCTGAAGGTTCTAGCTTCAGATCACCTGGGCTGGAATACTGGTGCTACCACTTAGTGGCTGCGTGATCTGGAGCAAATTGCTTGCCCTGTGTAATTCCATTTCCTCATTTCCTGGGAACCTTGTGAAGATCAAGAGAGAGATTGTGGAGCGGGCAGTGCACCCAGCGAGGGCACTTGGTGAGCGCTCAGCAAGGGTGGCCAGGAAGAGGCATCATAGGCAGTGATAGCTGCTGGCTGTTACTCTTCACACTGGAAACACTGGTAAGCTTTGGTGATCTGGCCAGTCCAGAAAGAGTCACTGTCCTCTTGGGGATTATACTGGAAGGCAGAAATTATGGGGGTCTCTAAAGATGCTAAGGAACCGCTGACAAACATTTAGGAAAAATGAAAATATTACGTGTGCGTTTGGGAGCCAGTGTGGGAGGGGGCGTGTTGTCAGAGTGATGCTTAGGCAGCTCTGGGTCTGCACGTTTTCGAGGGAGAATCAGAGTCCCCCCGAGCTCTATGATCTCGGAAGAGATACTGCCTAGGGGACCTGGGGGACTCAGGACTCTTCTGGGTCAGTGTACCCAGGGACAAGAGGCTGGTCTGGGCCCTAGACCCAGAGAGGGTGGTGTGGCGCCCTATGGCCAGCAGATGATGCTGTTGAGCCAGTGGTGCCAGTAGCCAGGCCTAGAAGGTGCCCCCTAACCGCTCCATCCCAAGCTGCTGATGGCTGGTATTTTCCACCAAGTACATCGTGCACAAACCACCAACACTCCCATTAGTGCCTGCAGCTAGCTCTGTGCTTGTCCTTCCAGTAGGAACAAGCTCCTCCACTCCCGGCAGAACTGACTCCAGGATTTGGGAGTGAACAGAGGACAGTAGACGTTCTATTTATTCTATAATAGGGGGAGAGGTGCTGTCTGGCTTCTGGCTGCAGAATTCACTGTCTGGGAGAGTGAATTTACCCCGTTGTTCTATAAAGCCACAGTTCCTGCCTGCTGACCACTCTGGGCTTCTTGAGCCAGCAAGGATGCCCTTTATGAGGCTGGAGTACACATAGGGGAGCAGCCCCAGGGCTTCCAGAACTCCCTTTGGAGACCTAAGTTCTGTGTCTAGTTCTTCAAAGGCTGAGATAAAGCAGCACTTCTCCAACTGTCCTGGAATCAGAGTCTCCCTGAGGAGGGTTTTGTTAACAATGCAGACGATTGGGTACCACCCTGATTCATTTGACTGGTAGGTTTGAGATGGAACCAGGAACTTGTCTTTTTATCAGTCCCACCCTGGTGGTCTTGAGACAGCTATTCTCAGGTCAGTAGTGAGATACGGATAAAAAACTGCTGCTTTTCTTAGTAGAAGAGAGCTTGGCAACACCACGATTAGACCAGAACAACACTCTGCCTGCTTCAGCTGCCCTTCACCTGGTCTTTGGAACATCTTTTGCTGGTTATCCCTGTGACCACCTCCAGGTGTTCTGCCTTACATTGATCTAGGAGAATTAACAGAAAGGAGTGAGGCAGTGTTATGGATACGTTTGCTTCACAGGCACCCTGGAATCCTCTTCAGCTTTTACGGAGCCCACCCTTCCCCAGCCGTGGCCTGGCTCCCTCCCCTTAAGCAGCCTGATTCCTGCAGGGCTTGTTTCTGCATCCTGCATCAGGGAGACCCAGCCACCAGCAGCAGAGTGGCTTTTCTCTGGGTCTTATCAGGACAATGTCATCACTCAGGTTGCAGAAATATGCACACAAGGACGTGTGCACATTCCACCACCCTGGGTCTCCTGATGTCATTGTCAAACGATGGCTTGTGAAGTGAGAAATAAAAGGGTGCTTTTCTTTAAGTTTGTTCCCATTTGGGTTCACTTTCTCAGGGCTGGTGGCCAACACTCCGGGCGCCATGTGGGACGTGGGAGGAGGAAGTGATGGAGGCAGCGGGGCTGTGTCCATGTGGCTATGGCTTTCCCAAGCTGGATGGTGGTGCATAAGTCACGTAGTGTCTCTAGACTTGGGCTTTTTCCATCTGTGCGATGATAACATCCTTCTTTCTATGTTGTTGTGACATTAGATGAGTACAGCTCCCCAGTACAGCCCCTGGCCAGAGCTGGTGGCCACTCAGTTCTATCAGAGAGAAGGGGCAGGTCATTCATTGTGTCTAAACCCGAGCACTCCCTCCAAGAGCATTGGAAGGGGCTGGAGTGCGGAAGGGTGTTGTAGTTTGCCCAATATTTTCCACACTTTCCTGTGTGGGGGCCTGGCCATGACCTTGGTGTTAGACCACTCACTGTTTTGTCTAGTGCTCTGAGGCCTGCTTGTGCCGAAGGTCTCAGGAAGTTGTCCAGTGCCTGGTACATAGTAGGCACTCAATAAATTGAGTTGGATTGGCTATGTGGCCTTGGACAAGCCATTTTACTTGTCTGAGCTCATAGGTAATACAGAAATAAAAATGTCTACAGGGCAGGGACAGAGCAAATGTATGCATAGCTTTTTACCAGTGTTCTGCACACTTGTTAAGTGCCCTAATAAATGTAGCTACAATTAGGTGGTGCTGAAGTAGTTTCTCCTTCCTTCCTACCCCTGGGGGGACATTTTTGGTAAAAAATAGAAAAGCTACATTTCAATAGAAGCATCCTCTACCCTGGGCTTTGAAGGAGCAGGGAGAACACTCAGAGAAATGAACAAACTTAAATCCCTAATAGGCAGAGATGCATCATTTTTCTTTCTATAATGGGACAGGAGAAGGCTTCTTCCTTGCCAAGTCCCTAAATCTGAGACCTCTCCTCATTTCAGCCCTAGGAGCTTGACAGTTTGCATCAGCAAGTTCAAGTTCATATGGGTAGTATGTTCCCTCCCTTGGTAAGCAGTGGGCAGAGACCACATGCTCGTATCTCTCTTCATGTAGTTTGTGAATCTTTGTACTCCCTAGAGTTGAGTTAGATGACCACACGGCTCCAGAGTTCACTTCATCTGTCCCGGACTCTGTGCGGTGGACTAGTGGCTTCCTCCTTTCTCTGGGCGAGTCCCCGTTCTGCAGGCTGGACGCAGACCGCCCTATGGTCTGCTTTGAATGTTCCACCTGCCCTTTATGACTCAGTTCGTACCCTCTGTGAGACATGTCCTCTTTCTCCTTGCTCCCAGCTCCTAACAAGATGAAATTTATTTCCATGTCTCACTGTCTATATAGTCAGCGTCATCTCTTTAATATCCTTTTAAATCAATTTTTTCTCCCTCATCTTTGGGCCCGTCAGACTCACTACACTGTATGATCCTTTAGGACAAGATCTGGGCCTTGTCTACCCTCAGTGGGTGTTCATGAAAGGCTGACCTGATTCAGTGTAGCCTAAACCAGACCACGGATGTGCCAACTGATTTCCCTGTTGCGTTTTCAGGCCCAGGCTGACGGCAACATCCTGTCTGTATTTCTAATACTTCCGTCCTTCCATGGCCCACCCTCTCTCCCATGGAGGTCCACCATTCTGGCCTGCAAACTGTGTGTTTCCTTCCCTGAATGGAATTCTGCCAGGGGTGTGAGGAGGCTTCTCTGAACACAACCTGGCTGCAGAAAGCATCTTTCCCACCATCACCCTGGTGACAGTTCCTGTAGCGATCGGCAGTCTCAGGGGCGAGCTTTTGGGATTGTCCTGTGTCCCTATTGCTGAACACAAAAGGCCCTTCAAGGGTGACAGTGGGCAGAAGCCAGCTTTCTAGTTTCCCTCCCGAGTGGGCCTCCCTGCACCTGTCTCTCTAGCTCTCCCTGTCTCCCCCCTCTCCCTGTCTCTGCCTCTGTTTCTCTCTCTGCCTTTCTGTCTGCTGGTCCCTCTCTCCACCTTACCCTCTGATTCCCCTTGTCTCCCACTCTTTCTATTTCTCTCTCTCTCTGTCTCAGTACCTTCTCTCTATATCATCTTTTCCCCTGTCACCTGTCATCTACCTACATCTGTCTATTATCTGGCATCATCCCGTCTCTCTCTCTGTCTTCCCACAAGCCTCACCTTCAGTATCACAGTCCCATTTGTAGGTTTGCTCCGTTGCTGGGAATAAGCTCTCATGATCAGGGCACAGAGAGAGAGAGAGAGAACAGGTGAATCTACCACTCCTTCAGCCTTTGGCCAAAGGGTGGAACAATTCCTGTAGAGGAGGGAATTCTGCCTACCAGGTCATTCCCGAGGGGCCCAAGGCATGTTGATCCCTTGAATGTGACAAGTCTGGCTCCCTCCTGTCCTCCCAACTGTTGGGTGCCCTAAGTACTGCTGGGCACAAGTGAGTCCTGGCTGCAGTGGCACCAGACTCCGTGGTCTCTGCAGGATGTATTTGATCATGGGAGTCTTCTTTGTATCATGGTTACCCCAGATGATATGTCTTCAGAATATAATTAGAACATTGAACTTGAGGCCCCAGTTCTGTTAGTTTCTAGATGCGTAATCAAGTCTAGGGCAAGTGGTTTGATCTCTCTGGGACTCCTCTTAAAAATTATGAACTATAGGATGAACTGATGAACATATGTGCACTCTTCCAGGCTCTGAAGTTACAGGAGTTGGTAGGAGGGAGCCTCACGTTCTCGTAGGGGTAGACAGTAAGCAGATTTATAGATAGATGGTAGAAAGGAGGCTGGCAGTGCTGCATGCTTTGAAGGAAAGTAAAGCAGAAAGGGGAGGGAATGGCTGGGACTTGCTCTTCTATATAACGTGGACACTGACGGCCTTGCTGTGGACGTGGCATTGGAGGAAGGACCCCAGTGAGGTGAGGAAGTGGGCCATGGCTATCCGGGGAAGGAGTTCCAGCCAGAGGGAACAGTATGTGCTAAAGGGCTGGAGCACAAAGGGGCCGGTCCTGTCCATGACACAGCTGTTGGGGGTGGGTAGCAGACAGAGCATGGAGTATAGAGGCGGCAGGACATTGAATTGAGAGAAACTGAGCCGCTAGGACAAGGCAACACCCCTAGTGTGGACAGTGAAGGCTGCTGGCCCCACTGGCATTGACGAGGGGGTCCAGGTCAGGGTGGCGGGTCACAGGCTCTGGTCAGGCCATGGTGAAATCTCCCTGCAGTGAAAATCTAAAGCAGTAGCAGCATGATGTGATCAGCTTTGCATCTGAAAAGGTCTTTCTTTGGTCTCTGGGGTCCAGTTTTCTCATCTATACAATGAAAACAGTGCTGCCAAGCCTCACAAGATATTGTCAAGATTCAACGGCTTGTTTGATAAGGGCTGAGTGAAGTTAACAGCGCACGATCCCGACATAAGCTGCTGTTACATCTATCAGGCTTCTCCTGAGTGGTGGATGCATTTCCATTTCTTTAGGCGCGTGGCCAGTTAACAGTCTCCGAACGTGAAGCACCCTTTCCTTGTAGATTGTCTAACTTAATCCTCATACCCCACACAGAGTGGTGGAAATTATTTTTATTCCCATTTAACAGACAAAGAAACTGAGGCTCAGAGAACTCAGAGAGGTTAATACACTGAATACTGGAGATGGGCTTCCTTCCAACTTAAGCCTTCCAATTCTAATTCAGTTTCTAAGAAGAGGGTGTGTCTGGGAAGGTCAGATGTGGGGAGGCGGTAGAAGGAGGTCAAAGTTTAGATTCAAAGCTGAATTGGGTGTAAGCAGAAATGGACTTGTTAGAGCCACTGCTATTGTTGTGGTCACACACACAGTCCTTGGAAAACAACATAGCATTATAGACGGAACAGATTAATACACAATAAAAAGTTGCTGGAAATACTCAAGGCAGATGCTAGCTGTAGTGCAGAAAGCTTAGGAAAATAAGGCAAAAATCATAATGTACCAGCTGATGGCGATTAAGGACAGATGAAAAAAGAATAACATAGTTCAGCTGAGATCTGAAGGCCTCGCTATAACAGTGATGATGGCCCCTGTGAAAGACCAAGGTGCAGGGTGGGGAGGGCTGCTGGTGACGGTGCTTACACCCACCGGGAAAAGTCCCCCACGGTTATCCCTTTCAGCAATGGTTCGTGAGAAGACAGAGGAACTGGGTAAAAGCTGCAGCTGGCCTCCAGGGATTTCACCCTCAAATCCCACTGGCCTACACTGTCAAGGAGGTCCTAGGGTTCCTTGACGAATGCAAATCCTCAGGGCTCCTCCTTTGATTTTGGAAGTGTCAGAAGGCTGGAAAATTTTAAAAGTGTCTAACCTGTGATGAGCAGCTTAGCAAAGAATATTTCCAGAGGCAGCCCTCAGCCTCTCAGCAAGATTCTTCTCTACTTGAGCCAAATATGCAGCTAGTCCTTTCTCGAAGTTTGCAAAGAAAGGAATTCTGGGGAAGGCACCTGTGGCTAAGGTGCCAGTTCCATATACCAAGGGTGGTGGGTTCGAACCCAGCCCCAGCCAAAACTGAAAAAAAAAGGAATTCTGTATCCTTTATTGTAATTTCTTCCTTCTCCAAATGCTCTCCGCTGACAGGGAGACTTGCTGATTCCTCTTGTCCATTCTTCATCTCCTGTCTTGGCTTCCGTCATTCTCGGAAAAGCTCATTGATGCTGAGTTGGCTGCTTGTGGGAAACAGAAGTGGCCCATGGTCAGGTTGGAGAGGGGGAGATGAAGGAAGAGCAGAGGGGACCAGCCACCCTACATCCAGCCTCCTTGCGTAGCCGTCCAGGGGCCATGGCAGTGGGGGCGGCATCCCTGGTGTGCTTTTATCAGCATTATCATGCAATATTCCCAGCCTGCTTTGTCTTAGCTTAGCATTTTATCAATACCACCAGCAGATCCTGCTGTCCCTTTCTGTGGGTTTATTAATATTGCCCTCTGATCTATGGGTAGCTGGCACACTTTATATTCTAGCCCCATCCCAGCTTCTCCAAACTCAGACACCATATTTAATTAGATTTTCTCCCTGGCTCAGGCAAACAGAAATTGAACTCCCAGGATATCTCTATTGCTCTGGAGCTGGCGCCTGACAGAAGTAGATGACTCTCTTTCCCTTTCTGCCTTTCTCTGCCTCATCCCTTCCATTCCCACCCCTGACATCAATATTCCAACACAAGCCCACTTCTGAGTTCAATCGTGGGCCCCTAACTCTGAAATTTATTCTCACGTTACCAAGTGCCATTCAAATGAATCACATACCAGAGGGTTTTGCTGCTAAAACTTTTTTTGATCTTGCTCCAGGCTTTGAGCTGGGCCTTCATGGTGCAGAGAGTGGAGGACATGGGTGTGGGGTAGATAGTGTCTCCTAGAGGCCAAGGTCAAGGCGTCGTTCTGCCTGAGAACAAGGGGATGCAATAAATACCCTTTCAAAGGGATGACTCCACTCTTGGAGCAATTCACTGGAAAGGTCTTAGGGGAAAACCACTTTCTGGTGTCACAATTGTTCCATCCATAAAATGGAGAAGGAAACAGAATAAGTCTTAATTAAAGCTGTGAAAAAATGACCTTTAATTTCATTTTCTGTCAACTGAATGTGGAAGGAGAGCGCAGGGTTAAGAAGACCCCCAAAGAACACAGGAAGGAGTCCTGCTGGGCCAGCTTTCCTGGGCCAGGGAAAGTCTCGCTGGGCAGAAGGGGACAGTGGGCTAACCCATAGCCCTAACCCTGACCATCCCTGAGCCTGGGGCCCGTGGTCTTCAGGTAATGTCTTTTGTTTCCGTTAGCAACCTTGTACCTCCTCAAGGAATTTACTGAATACATTTGAGACTCAGTTTTGTCAGCAGTTAAATGAGGATGATAACAGCTGCCCCTGGTGCATGTCCCATAGAGGTACCCTGGGACAAAGCTGTGCACCTGTGTTCCATCAACTGTGACCCTGCAAAGATCAGAAATTCCCATTCTCAGTGAAACCTTACTCCATAATTGCTCATGGACAATAGGGTGGTGCCTGTGGCTCAAAGGAGTAGGGCACAGGCCCCATATACTGGAGGTGGCGGGTTCAAACCCGGCCCTGGCCAAAAACTGCAAAAAAAAAGAAAGGACAATAACATAATTTTTATTTGACTTTCAAATGATTTTTATTTTCTTTATGCAGGAATTTTCCTATTATAATTAGCTTACTTTGAGCATTTAGACAGATTGGTGTCAGAAGAGATTTAAAGTAACTAAAATAAAATGTAGGAAGGAAGGAAAGAAGGAAGGATGGAAACACAAAGAAGCAGACAGGCGGGTGAGGGGTGATTTATCCAGAGTCCTTGGGTAATGTTTGAAATGGCTCGGTACCAAGATATAAAAATAGGCGTATTTATTTTAAAGCATAGTGGGCATTTAAGACGTGTGAAGATCTGCTAAGCATCCCTCAGAGGGTGAGGGGAGCAAGGTGCTCTGGAGGAACGGTGTCCCCGGGGCTCAGGAGCCACCCTCACCCCAGCTGTGGGCACCACCTCCCGGAGCAGCTCCCCGAGTAGTTGGGGAAGGGAGCGCCGCCCAGTTCAGGAGGTCACGAGGGGCGCAGAGGGCACCGCTGGGTAGATGGTGCCCGTGGCCGTGGCCTTTGGTTGGGGGGAAAGGCTTTGCAATCGCTGGGTGTGGGTTGCGAACCTGGCTGTGCTGCCTGGCAGTGGGACCTCTGGCAAGTTAGAAATCTCTGGGCCCTCAGTTTTGTTACTTGCACCAAAGGGAAAACGCTGCCTGTTTGGCAGGGTCACGTGGTTAAGTGGAGTCACGCAGCGAGGCTTTGGCAGGACTGGCGGCCCACCTGCGTCCTCTGCACCGTGAGTGCCTTCCCAGGCGGGCTGGGGGGATAGGATGAGCGCGCGCCCAGAGCCCATTTTCAGGTTGAATTCTAACTCTGCCATATGGTCACCCCCGCAGCCTGGGGTAAGTGGGCCCAAGAGAAGGGGAAGCATTTGAGAGTCCAAGGCAAACACGAAGGTTCTTAGAGGAGCCTCCTTTGTATCAGCACACCCCATACGTTCCCGTTTTCTCAAAGACTTACTTGGTAGTGCACAGAGACCTAACAATCCAGCCCAGACAATTCTGCCCAAGGCGGAGGCGCTGTCTGGAGCCCCATGCACTTCGCCCTGGGGCCCAACTGCTGCACCCCTGAGCTGGGGGCAAGTTTGAACTCCACACTTCTGCCACGGACCCACCTAGTTCAGGAACATGCTCGCGGCACTGGGATGATTCTAGAATTAAATCCTGAGCTCGGGCTTATTTCATGACGGCACAGTGTCTCCTGTCGGAGGAGTGGGCCTCTTCCCCACTTTGGCTGCGTATGAAGCGGTCCTGGAGTATCCACGGGAGTGGTTTCAGGATCCCCCGTCGATGCCAAGATTGCAGGTGTTCTCTTGCTGCGCCACCTTCCTGGAGGCCACCTGTAATACTAGAAGTTCTGTGAATTGTTACGCTGTTTTTGTTTGGATTGTTTTTATTGCTATATTATCATTTTTATTTATTTTCTGACTGTTTTTGGTCTGAATTTGGTTGAATCTATAGATGTGGGACCCGCGGGAACAGAGGGCTGACGGTGCTAGGCGAGGTAACGCCAGCTGCTCAGTTCCAGCGGCTCAGTGCCATGAAGTTCATTTCTCGCTCCTGTTAGCAGGCCGAGTGCACCTCTGACCAGCAGGTGGCGCTCCGCCCCACGATGACGCGGGAACGTCCTTTGTCGGGGGTCTAAGTGTCCCCTGTGGCCTTGCTGCCTCTTTCTCCAGGGGGTAGAGGGAGGGAGTGGAGAGGGGCACAGACACTTTTTAGAAGCTATGTGGTCTGGAAAAGACGCCCATCACTTCCACTGGCAAGCACTCACATACGTGGTCTCCTGTCACCCCCAGAGACCCACCAGAGCTCAGAAGGAAGAGGGAAACAAGGCTGGACGCTGGTGCGCAGCTGGCAACCGCTACCACCCTATTTGGCCGCCCTCTGGTCGCCAGGTATCTGTCCTGCTCTCTCTGCAAAACTGGCTCGTCCACCTTGGCCTTTGCGTGTTTTCTCAATGTCTGGAAACCTATCTAGTTGTAACTCACCTGCCTTCCAGGTGCCATGGGGCAGCCAGGACAAGGACATTGACTGGGCAGTGTCAATCGGCAGCCACACGACAACCAAGGACAGGGTGAAGCTATTGGTGGGCAAGGCGAGGAAGCTCCCCTCTAGCAGTGGGGACACTCCCTGAGTGGCAGGCAAGGCGAGCAGGCTCCCCCCCTGCTAGTGGGGACATTCCCAGAGTAGCAGGCAAGGTGAGGAGGCCCCCAGAGGAGACTTTCTTCTGCTCTCTGGGGCAGATGTCCTATCTGTGGTTCTGCAGAGCTCCTGCCTACCTTCCAGGAGGCTCTTCCTTCCTTGCCCCCCCCATCCTCTGTGTCACATCTGAGGAGGGCATGGGGATGGATGTCTGCTTCCAACTGGCATGAGCTTCCCCCTTACACGTCTTTAGACCTGCTAGTGTTTCCTTTGGTATTCAATTCCCTTAAAAACTTGGTAGGTTACTGAACTATTTGCTAGTAGTTAGCTATCTGAACTAGTTTCCTGAACTATTTGTCAGTTTCGAATACTACTATACCAATACCTAAAGCTCTTTCCATGGAACCGTTTTCAAGTGCACTGAAATTCTTTTCCTCTTCCTTGCTCTCAGCCATTCTTTCTCTCGAATTAATAACAGCCACCTTGAGACAGCAGAAACAACAAGGCTGGCAGGTGCCTGAGTTTGCTAGGGCTTCCATAACCAAGTACCACGAACTGGGTGGCTTAAACAAAAGAAATTTATGGCCTCACAATTTTGGAGGCTAGAAGTCTTGGATGGAGATGTGTGGGTTCCTGCTGAGCGTGGGAGGGGGAACCTGCTCCCTGCCTGTCCCTGGCTCTTGCTGTGTTGATGACAGTATTTGGTGTTCCTTGGCTTCTGTATCATCTCGAACTCTTCTTTCATCCTCCAGTGACCTTCTCCCTGTGTGCATGTCTCTCGTGTCCAATTTTCCCCTTCTTATAAGGTCATATTGGACAGGGGTCTATCCTACTCCAGCCTGTCCTCATCTTTACCATCTATGATGATCCTGTTTCCAAATAAGGGCACATTCTGAGATCCTGGGGTTTAGAACTCGAGCATAGAAATA
>CAUYRH010130813.1:0-13029 GCA_963574655.1 Perodicticus potto | reverse complement strand
AAGGTAGTTGTATAATACTACATACCTGTTAATAAATCTCATGGTACAGGTGAAACTTACTAAATGCAGAATACAAATGTCTTCATACAATAACTAAGAAAATGCCATGAAGGCTATGTTAAACAGTTTGATGAAAATATTTCAGATTGTGTATGAAACCAGAACATTGTACCTCATGATTGCACTAATGTACACAGCTATGATTTAATAAAAATAAATAAATAAATAAATAAATGTGCAGTAAGTATCCACAATGTACCCAGCACTGCTGAACCCCTGAGAAGTCGACAGTGGCCAAAACAGACTCAGGCCTTGCCCCTTTCGGAGCTAAGCAGGCAGACATGATAACAGGCCGTTGTCAATCATGCAAATTCGAGGAGGCAATGCCGGGGAACCATGAGTGCCTACAACAGAGGAGCCCACCTGGTCTGGAGCTCACTCTTGCAGAAGTTACACTTGGGCTGAGCCTCCAAGGTGCACAGGTGAAAGAAGGTGCCAGAACTCCCACAAGTTTCTTTCCTATGTTTAGTTTCCTCACATGTGTGTCCAGGGCTGTGGGATGTAAAGGAACATTCAAGAATGTCCAAGGATCCAAATAGCCCTGTTCTCTTAAAAGATCCTCCCAAGTTCCCTCTCTATCAGCAGCTGATGACAACGAGAAAATGTCCCTTAGGGCCACTGTCTGCCAGCTCCTAGAATGAAAGAAGGCAGACTAGCAGACTGAGCTAAGTTCTGGAAGAAACAAGCTTGGTGGGAGAGCTGGGCACCAGCCAGGGAAAGGGCTCTGCCTTCCACTGGGGGGCTCAGAGAGGGAAAAGTGACACTTCTCAGATGTTTGTTCTTTCTGAAAAGCTCACACCCCAACCCTGCCTCCTAAAACATTCTTTTAAGAAAAACAGCTGAAAATACAAAGAGACACCACGTGAGGATTTGGAAATAGGAAATATAAAGGCAGTGGGCCTGTTGGACAGGGAGTAGGGAGCATTTCTCTCTTTATTGAAATGTTTGTTTTTGATGTAACAATAAGGAGTTTTCAGTTTTTGCCCTCACCAAAAAAATGAGGAATGTAGAGGAGGGTCAGCCCCATCGGTCCAGAAAGGCGAACTCAGTGTTTCCCAAATCTTAATTACTCCCGGGTTCCACCAGACCCAAATACCACCTGAATTATCATTCTTACAGAATGTTTTCCTTTAAACCAACCCATTTTTAAAGCTTGCTACTTATCCAAGTCTTCTCCTAAATAATACCTATGAAAACATAGTTCTGCCAAGCTAGTTATAGTAAAATCAAACATACTGCTGATTTCTGTTTTCATTGCTCTGAGCGTCCCTGAAACAGCTTTCTACACACACACCCCCCCCCCCCCCCACTATGTGATCTTTAGTTTGGGAAATGCAGCTCTTACCTGTTTGTGTTGTATTCTTGGACCCAGAAATAAGAGTTGAGCAAGAGGCAAATAAAAGTGGTCCAGGAGGGGGAAGGTGCCTTATGCCTATAATCTCAGCACTCTGGGAGGTTGAGGGATAAGGATCCTTTGAGCTCAGAAGTTCAAAACCAGCCTGAGGCAAGAGCCAGACCCCAATCTCTACTAAAAATGGAAAAATTAGCCGGTAATGGACACCTGTAGTCCCGGCTGCTTGGGAGGCTGAGGTAGGAGGATTTCTTGAGCCCAAGATTTTGAGGCTAGTCTTAGAAACAACAGCAAGACCCCATCCCTACAAAAAACAAAACAGAAAAAATTAGCCAGGGATAGTGGTATGCACGTGTAGTCCAACTATTTGGGAGGTAAGGCAGGAGAGTCACTTGAGCCCAGGAGTTTGAAGCTGCTGTGAGCTATAATGACGTGATGGCACTGTGGCCTGGGTGGTAGAATGAGACTCTGCCTACCCTACCCCTGCAAAAAAAGTGAGAAATACATGCAGTGGTCTCCAGACAGGCTCAGCGGGCCTGTTGCTGTGTGAAGGCAAAACCTAGACCACGGGAGGCAGTCTGAGCAATGCCCAGACCCTCCTCTGTGTCCGCCCTCAGCCTCATGCCAGCACCATCTCACAGAGCCAAGGCTGGTTTCAGGTTTCCTGGCTTCGCTTTATGGCTGGCTGTGCCATAAAGAAAGTGGCCACATGAAAAGTATCATAAAAGGTTCCACTTAACCTACGACACAAAAGAAACCAGTTACAGAGTAGCATGTGGAGCTACAGTTCCCAGCTTTTGCTGCCACCCCAAGCTCTTGTCTGTCTCCTTTTCTCTGAGGTTGAAATGAGTCAGCACATGTACCCGCACACAGCAAGGGGTTCTCGGTTGTGTGCCACTGTTACAATGCCTTCAACTGCCATAGCCCCTCTGTCGGAAGGGCACAGGCAAAGTGGCGTCTCATTGGGAATAATAGCCCAATGAAGAAGGAAAAGAGAGAAATTTGGAGTCGTTAACAGACAGATTATATCCTGGTGGCCTCTCGACAGCCGGACAGAGCGCCAGGAACGTCTCAGCTCTTTTAGTCTCTACAACAACTCATGGGAAGTTGCCTCATTGACCCATTTTACAGGTAAGGAACTTGGGCTCAAACAGGTTATGTGGTTTCCCAAGGTCACCTCCAAAAGGACCAGAGCTGGGATTGGACCCCAGCCTCCTGCACGATGCCCACGAGGGCCCTCAGACTTCTCAGCCTTGTGATCCTCACGCAAGAGGCATAGAAGAGGCTGAGGGGCTCAACTCCAGCCAGTCGGAACCAGAAGGGCTCCCTCAAGAAAAACTGGAAGTTTGTCCACATTTCCTATTTTTCAATGGTGGCAGCAAATTTAAAAGTTTAACCCTGTGTCTGCTGAACTGAATGTAACCACAGGCCAGAATCATCTCCGAGGTCTGTCGTTTGTGACCTCGGAGCTTAGAGGAAACTTCTCCAGTAGCCACACTGCCCGTGCCTCAGTGCCAGGCTCCCTTCTGGGTTAGGGTTCCCGGAGGTTCCCCAATCACCAGGAACCCTGGGCCCACACCATTCCCATCTGCCAATGAGACCAGCTCCAAACGGGTGGCCACAGCCACAGGGACTCCGCTCCTCCCTATAGACCCAGAAGAAGCGCTGCAGAGACACCGCCCGCCTACCCGGGGAAGGAGGGCTGGCCTGGCAGCATTGTCATTCTGTTTGTCCTCTTTGCTCTGCCCTTGGCCCCAGGGGTGTTTTTAATTTGGAGGAATAAATAAGCTGGGTATGTTTACAGGGCTCTCTGAACTCGGGAACAGCTCAAGCTATCAATTTGTAAACCTGGCCGTGGTTTGGGACCTCAAAACCGTTTCTCAAAATTCTACTTTCCACAAAGTCCAAAATGCATCCTCCCACGTGTTTTTGCCTCATTAAGCTTTTGTTTATTTTTACTGGAATGTAGTGCATATTGTCCTCGAATCGTGTACAACAAACTTGTCACTCAAGGCCATCTGATCTCCAAAAGGCCTGGGAGCTTCAGACAGGGCCTGCATTAAACTTTTTTCCTCCCTGGAAATAAAAATCTTTCGTTCTGCCTAGGGATAAGGAACTTGAAGGCTCAAAGCTGGTTTGGAGAGCAGAGAACAATCCTCCAAAAGTTTCAAATATGGCCCAGATGCTAGAAAGTTAAGTTACTTTTCACATGAAAAAAAAATGTAAGTTCCTAATTTTTCTTCTGCACATGTAACTTTTGTTCATCATATTACTTTAGCCACAGGCCTGCAACCTCTTTCGGGGACAGATCTACCCACTGCCCAGCTGCTCCTGACAGACACAAGAGCAGCAACATGTGCTACGAGTCTTCACAGGCAGGCCTGCCCAGCCTGCACCCACATCCCACAGCCAGGAATAATGTCTCGGGAGCCACACCACCAATTTCCTCCCACAAATGCCAAGCTCCTGTCCGCATCCCCGTGTGACATCACCGTGTCTATTTTTTAAGGAGGTTTTTTTTTTCTCCCTTCCTTTACCAGATTAAATATTTTGATCTCGTATCTCTGTAAGTCGATATCAGAACTCTCAGCCTCCAGGACAAGGTTGGGGTTGCAGGTGCCTGAACTCCCCCCAGACCCCTCCTGGCCACACTCAAAGTGTCCATACATTCTGCAAGGGATGAGACCTTTGCACCGACACCTTCCAAGAGCCCAAGCAGCGGCGGCTCCCTGGTGATGACACCGCAGGCACCAACACTCACCTTCAGGGCCGCAGCGCGCCGGGTTACTGATGCAGGAGGTCTTGTACCTGCCGTAGTAGAGGAGAGTGACCCCTTTTTCCTCCTTGAGATAAATGCCTTTGTTGACCCTCCCTTCTACAATATCTGAGAAAGAAAAAACCAATAACCTTGTGAGATTAAACACCTAAAGACATATGTCAGATGTACTGCTTATATGTAAGTATACACTATTATTTACCTAATTTTATTTTCATAATCTACATTACTCTGTCATGGTAATATGATAGGATGGATCGATGTTTGATCATTAACAGTTGAATTATAAATAATTTACGTTTACATGTTAGGTAATAAATTAGTATTAAACCCCATTAACTAATGCTATATTTGTATGAAATAAGTATTCTAATATTATGATTATTACATTGGCTGACAAGTGCACCTCCAAGAGTGACAAGATGCAAACCTCCTACTGCCCTGACCTTTGGGGGCATCAACAGCTTCACGTGTCACCTCACACTGAACTTTCCTAGGAAAACGTTCCAGTATGAGTGTGAACATAAAACTACCACTGAATTCCCTCCCCTCTTAGGTTCTGATGGAAAACCCTGAGCCTAGACATATCCATTTGGGACTTTTTATTTTTAACAAAAACTCCCATTTTTTAGACTCTAGGAGGAAAATCCAGAGTCACTTTTTAAATAGTCCAAGAAGAGCCTGCCAAGTGTACTTGCAAGTAGCCATGTGTGTGGGCGCACGTGCCCTGCCCCACGCGACCACCTTGTTGCCATAGCAAACGTGTCTGATGCTGACGGCGTGGGGTAAATGGTTTACAGAGTAGATAAGTGAAGACCATAAAAACTAGGAGCGATCAGGCACTTATTAGTAACCGGGGTCACAGGTACTCAGATAGCTCAGCCCCCACGTGGGCCGGGCAGAGGATGCCAAGGTCACCACTCAGCGGTAGATGAACAGAAGAGCCACCAGTCTCTCGGCCCCACCTCCGGTCTTCTAACCACCACTGTCACCAATGGTCGCCAAATTGAGGGCCTCAGCGTTCATCCTTACTGTCTTTAAACTCATTTTTATTTATCCCATTGGTTGTTAGGAGAGAGCTATGTAGCGTAAATTTAAATGGATATGTACTGCATAATACTATCGCACTATGTGATTGGCAAAATTAATGCTGGGAAGCCAAACGCCTCACAGTTGAAAGAGCAATCAGATTATGTGTTGAAAAAAGATCAAATCCACGTGATCTGAACTGGCACGCACGCCGGCCAACAAATGCCTCAGCTGCTGTCAGCAAAGTGAGTTGGGTGGGAATACACAAGCCACGTGGACTCTGGCGGTCATTAAATCAGGTAATAATTGTGACTTGCGTGGGTGTGTGTCTCGTAAAACGGCTTCTACACAATTCTTTTTAAATCCAGCTGCAGAAGAAATGTAAGTTTTAATGTTTGTAACAGATCGAATTTTCGATGAGGCATTTTAAAATCAACTTCACTTTTCCATTAAAAGGGCCTGATTTTCCTACCCCAAAAGAATAGAATCCATTTAAAAATCCAAACAACTCCTGTGTTTAGAAAAGGGTCTCATTTTGTGTAAAGTTTACTAGATCTTAGTAACTTGAAAGAATATGAGGTTAGACAATTAGGTTCTCGAACTCGTCCTAGAAAAAGGGCTACATACTTCATTGCCAAATATCACAGTTACCAGACAGCCAAGGAGGGCACTTTGAAGGTGACCATGGTGACATTTAGCAGTGAGGTACGTAGTACTTTTTCTAGGATGAGTTCACTAACTTAATTGCCCAACCCGCCTAGCTACCTTCCAATGTATTGCAATCTGTGATGCCTCCTTTAGAGTTAACCTGAAGTGGTTATTTCTAACACGCTGGGTCTGCTGCTTTTGACTCGGACATTTGCCCTCTGCTAGCCAAGATACAGTGAATTCATAAACCACCAAATCCAAGTGGCCTTGAAATTCGTTGTAGGTGCAAATGCGACGAACGAAGAACAAACAAATACGAGTGCTCACCTACGGTTGCAGAGAAATTTGAGTAGGCAGAGTCATTGGTATATACAAAGGTAGAATTATGGGAAGGAAGCACAGTGAGGTTGTGGGTTCGTAACGCTGGGTGAAACAACAAAAGAAAAAAGCACAAAAAATGAGTGAGACAAAAAACAAAACAAATGGAAACAACATATCTCTCAACCCATAACGTTTATCAGGAAGGGCTCCCTCTGTTTGGGGAGCACCCCGAATTTTCTCTCCCACCCTCCCTCCAGGCAACAGGACGGCTCACTCCTGGGCCCCCCACCCAGAGTCACCAGGGCATGATGTGGCTAAATTTGGTGGGAGCAATGGTTCCGAATTTGCTAGCTCCAACTCCTGCATGGATACTTAGTTGAGAGATACGAAATTGAACGAGGCCATTTACAAAATTGCTTTCACGGACGGATTAATGGTTATGATGTCACAAGGACTAATGAGACAGAAACACAACATGAGAACTGCATGGGATTATGACAAGTGGACAAAACAACAGAGGATTCGACAAGAAATAACAAAGCTGCACGTCCGTGGGCTGTTCCCGGCAGCAAAATGTGCTGCTGATGGATCCTATTCTTGGGTTTTTTCTTTTTCCCCTGAAGAAGCCTATAATCAAACTGAAATATGCCAGCATAGCATTATAACATAAAGAATGGCTCCAATTATGAAATTCTCACAATTCCTGTGTCCAGAACACTGATGTATTAGAGTTTTACTAGAAGTCAATACAATCAGTGAATAAAATTCGCCTGCATCAAAACCATGTGTGAGTAATTCTATCACCTCTTGAGAAGACATTTTCGTAGGTAAATGCTTTCAAAACAACAAGAGTTACTGATTTAAGGCACAAGAATGAGTTTGGGGTGGGGAGGCAACAGGAGAAATATGCTGATAGTGATTCAAGCTCTCGTTTGAAATCACTCCTAAAATTTTAGTTGCTGGGTCCTAAACAAGGAGATATTTCAATAATGCATTTCCACTTGGTGAAATGATCCCCTTTCTTTGGCTTTAAATTAAAGCTCCTGAAAAAAGAAAACGCGATCATAACAAGGGGAAGTGGTGCATTTTAGCCTGTGCCAGTCATATAACAAACTTGCACAGGGCTCTTTCCATCCCTACGAGGCAGAACGTACCGCAGAAAATACTGGTGTGCTAGTGTGGAAAGCACAGTCATCAGTAAGATGTGAGTTTTCTAAAAACAAAATGCATTACAAAGAACCAGTGTGGGAATGGTGCTTGGACTGCTGCACAGTAAAGCCCCCTGCTGTATGCCTCAGCCATCTGACATGACCAACAGCCATAAGTCAATAAAAATAAAAATGTGAAACCGCCCCAAAAACTTACTGTTGGAAAAAGGTTCTTATTGGAATGGAGAAAAAAAGTACTGGATATCTGGGGTTTCTCCTACTAGCAAATGGATGAGTTAAGTCAAACAAAGACACTATTTGGATCCCACTGAAAGTGCTCGGGTGTGGGGAGCTGAAAAGGAGGGGCTGGTACCCTTGCCAGTGGCCAGGAGCACATGCGTCAGTCTTAGTTGTCACAACCCCGGCACCTGCCGCAGGCAGGCCGCTCTGTGGCAGGCATACAGCGCGTGCCTGTTTTGACAACCCAGGAATCAGACACCTGGACTCATAATTAAAAGGAGCCATGACAGCAGCTTCTTCTGTTTTGAGGGTGGGGGAAATTATACATTTTAATCATATTTGGAATCAGAAATTCCGTCCTTCAATATATAATAGCTCTATATATAAAAGTTCCAGTAAAATACTTTGAAATAGTTACTAGGGAGAAACTACACAAAGATCGACTCATCTCTTCAATTCAAAGCAGATTCTTCCCCCTCCCGCCCCCAAGGGCTCTTGGCTTCCTGCAACCACAGTGTCCTCACCACCCGCGTCTACCTCCAGTTGTATCCTGAAGTTCACGGATCCCGTCCACGTTCTCCAGGGGCCAGTAATGGGAAGCAGAAGCCAACACCTCAAACCCTTGGGGGGAGAAAAAAAAGAAGAACAAGGTTAAATCACCGTAGGGAGGGAGAAACTGAAGATAAAGAACTGCTGGGGCACACGCACAAACTCATGCATGCGCTCTACGACAGAAGAGCAAAAGTTCCAGGGTGACCTTGGCAGGAGCTGAAAAGGCACCGGGTAAAAGTCAATACACATTCTCAGCTAAAAAAAAAAAAACAAAACTCTTAAATTAGAAACTGGTAAATAGCTCCTTAACTGGACAAAACAGAAGAGATGGGAATAGCTAGATCCCTCTTAACTCATGGAAACAAAAGGCACCGTGCCTAACGGGGGCGACACACTAGCAGCGTGCCCATGAGTGTAGCAAGGAGACAAGGTGCCCATCACCCTCCTCC
This sequence comes from Perodicticus potto, assembly GCA_963574655.1. Classification (NCBI taxonomy): domain Eukaryota; kingdom Metazoa; phylum Chordata; class Mammalia; order Primates; family Lorisidae; genus Perodicticus; species Perodicticus potto. Next base: position 4,455 of record CAUYRH010130813.1, on the reverse strand, counting down.
TAGTTCACATCGCCTTGGAGATAAGGTCCGATGCAAGCAGATGGCAGAAAGAAGTAAGTTTAAAAACAATCGTAAAAGAGGAAGAAACCAACATCAATATCCCGCCAGACGCTGCTGGAGGTCCTTAAACCCCTCATCCTAGGATAACCTGTAAGACAACTGTGCTCTTAGCCTGTCTGTGAAGACTAGGACGGGGGTCCTGCTCAGGTCACGAAGCTGCGAGCGGTGGAGGCGACACCCCACGCACAGGTCGGAGTTGAACCCTGGGCTTCCCCCGTCCTTCCGTGTTTCCTCCACACTAAAAATTACTCAGTTCGACATTTCCTTTCCACGCCTTGTATGTTGAGCGGACAGAACCTTTCACCGATGTAATAGTTTCTACTTTGCTCCTATTTAATAGTGTCTGAATTATTTATCTCTCCTGACAGTGGAGTCTGGATAATATTCCCCTAAGTAGCTGCATCATTAGCAATATCCCTAATCATTCTCCTAGCAACGTATCTATCATCCAGAGTTTCCCATTTTTATTTTCATGGGCAGCTCTAACAGGACAGGCTCCGTGCGCGTAACACTCATCTTTTCTTGGATCTGTCCTTTGAGATTACTTCTCAGAAGTGGAAATAATGGTCCAGAGGACTAAATAATAACCAACTGGCCTAAACATCTGCTAAGTCATAGAAAAATAAAAATTACCAAAGTAATCTTTGTGCTGTTCTTTGTAAAAAATAAACTCCTAAAAGAAGAAATAATATGATCATTATTTTCAAATGATGTATGCCTGATAACCAAAATGAAAAACTTGTTACAAATAAGAAAAGAATTTGGTAAGTGAAACACTATTACAAACGATAAAAGAATTCTGCAAAAGGCTTATACCAATTTAATATACAAATGTCTATAGCTTTCTTGTGTTCTAACAATAGTGCTTAAAAAATAGAAGAAAAGTTCTCTTCTATCAGTGTAGCCAATAAAGAGAAAACATTTAGGAACAAAAGAATAAGAACTGCACAAGATTCTCAAAAAGAAAACAATAAATAATAATGCTGAGAGATGTTAAAGAGCTCTTGTATAAATGAAAGACTTAACCTATTCTCGGAAAAGCAGACTCAAGATTATAAAAATATCAACAATTCTTCAATTAATCTATAAATATTAAGAGATTTGTTGTAAAAATCCTGAGGGAATTCTTTGAGAGGGAAATCTGATTATGGAGCTTGTAAAGTAAAATAAATAAGCAAAAATAATCAAGAATATCTGAAGAAAAAAGATAAAAATTTAATGAGAGAGGGTTAGCCCTTGAAATAAGACATCGTAAAGCTACAAGAATGAAGCTGATTTGTCACCCATGAATAGACACTTCAGTGGGATAAAAGTCCCACAGATACTCCCAAGTATGTGTGGAAATTTGGTTTCTGATAAAGGTGGCATTTTATTTTTTTATGTTGAATTTTTTAAATGTTTTTAATTAAATCATAACTGTGTACAATTAAGGGGTACAAAGTGCTGATTTGATATATACAATGTGGAATGTTTAAATCAGACTAATTAGCATAACCATCATCACACTTACTTATTTGTTTGGGAAAGACATTTATACTGTACCCTTAGTATTTTTGAATACTAAATGTGGGCCCTTGCATTATGCACACATCTTTAATCATCAGAGAAATGCAAATCAAAACCACTTTGAGATATCACCTAACTCCAGTAAGATTAGCTCACATCACAAAATCCAAAAACTGCAGATGTTGGCGTGGATGTGGAGAGAAGGGAACACTTCTACACTACTGGTGGGAATGCACACTAATATAGACCTTTTGGAAAGAAGTTTGGAGAATTCTCAGGGAACTAAAAGTTGACCTACCTTTGATCCTGCAATTCTTCTACTAAGTATCTACCCAGATGATCAGAGGTGGCATTTTAAATCAGAAGAGAAATAGTATTCAACAAGAAGTATTGGAACCAGTTAGCCATCTGGAAAAAATTAAGATCCCTACCTCATTCTTCATACCATAACAATTTCCAGATGGATCAAAATTTAACTGTTGTAAAATAAAACATAAAATCTTCTGAGGAAAGCAGAAATTGACGGTATACATTTTTTAAATTTCTGTACACACAGGGAAAAAAAAGTCAGGCTAAATCAAATGAAGGAATTTCACTTACGTAACACATATGACAGAAATATACTGATCTCTTTTTAGATGTACTAAATGTATCCAATTAGTAAAACTCCTACTACTAAGGAAAAATAAAATAACATGATATTGGGGCAAAGGACATAATAGGACAGTTTCAAGAAAAAGAAATGCTAATTATTTTTACATATGTGAAATGATGTTTAACTTTGCTCGTAATTTTTTAAAGTATGTTAAAACTTCAATGAGATGGCCTATCAAATCTGACCTATCATACCAGCAAACAAAAAGTTAGATACACTCAATTGACAACTTCTACCACATTTTTGAAGGGAGTTCAAATCAGTACAGCCTTTCGGGCAGGCAATTTGGCAATACCTATCCAAACGTTAAGCGTACATTTCCTTTGATCTAGTAATCCATCCCACTCCTAAGCATTTATTCTAGTGATACACTCATACATATGATCAAAGACGTATATACAAGGTTTATTTGTTGCAGAATTTGCTATCAGAAGTCTGAGAATAGCTTAAAAGTTCATCATCACAGAGCTGGCTGAATAACGCCATGTCCATACAACAGACCATTGTGCAATTAGGACAAATATTGACATACATAAAAATACTGATGTTGGATGTTCTTTGATTGATATTGTCAAGTTTTATTTATTTTTTTATTTTTTGCAGTTTTGGGGCGGGGCTGGGTTTGAACCCACCACTTCCAGTGTATGGGGCTGGCACCCTACTCTTTGAGCCACAGGTGCTACCCTATTGTCAAGTTTTAAAACTTCAAGGTGAGAAAAAAATATGTATACCATGAGCTATCTGTGTAAAATACAGGTGTTCAGGTTAGGGAAAGGAGGTGGGAAAAGAAAAAGGAGAGAGAGACATGTTTGGCTTTATACCCCAGAAATTGATGCCAGTATTTTGGGGCATGAAAAAAATTGAGAAACTGGGGGTGATGTGTAAGAAGAAGATTTATGTTGTGTTATCTTTTGTTCTTTCAGAATTTGGGGTCCTGTAATCCTTTAAAAATATTTTAAGAACTGCTATCACAATTAAAATGACCCTAAGTAGCGTCCATACTACATTTTCAGATAGAACCGAAGCACTCCACCTAACGTCTGAATTTTTGTCTACAGGGTGCCAAACATCTGCAAATGTCTAAATCATTGGTTACTTTTTTCAGTTTGCAGCTGTTGCTTCAGTTTTACATACCCAAGTCCAAAATATAAGCCAGGAGCAAAGCTTGCTCTCTAATATAAGCTAAAGCAAAGTCTCTAAACAGCAACCTAGCTCTCCCCTGCATGTTAAAAAGTAGCATCTGACTTCACTCGATTTCCAATGGGAATAATTCTGCCACTACAATGTGATGTTGAGAATCTAAAATTCAAAAATCAAAAAAATCATCATTTTTATTTCTACTCTGATTTCCCTCCCCCTACCATCTAGGGTATTCAATTTGAAGAAGAAAAAACCTCATTGACTTGTTATTCAATTCATCCGGGAAAAAGTCACAAAAGGAAATAACATCTGTTACACAAAGAACAGATGCTGTATCTTCAGAACTCGCATCTTCATAAAATAAGCCCTGTGGACACTAAATCCTTTCTACTGTTTCCATTACAAATGGAATGGAGTGTTGTTCACCTCAGAAGACTCACCCCAAAGCCAGCCAGTGTCCATCAGTCACTGGGGGTTGGGGGAGTGTTGTTTCATGCAACAGATGAAGCGCTGCAAACAGAAACCTCTGCGGGTGCAGGCAAGGCATTAGAGGTGCCTGGACAGAGGCCAGGGACACTATCCCACACAGTTAACAACCCAAAAGGAACAGCACTGCTGCTAAGAACAGATCGCACACCTGTAGCTCTCTCAGCTGTCCCAGCCGAGCCTCAGAGCAGGGGAGGCTGCAGAAAAAGAACAACGTGTGCCTGATGCAAATAATGTCGCTGCTTCCTAATGCCAAATAACTTTTGCTCTGGAAAAGAGTTTGCCCAGAATTGCCAGGTATCCCAGGTTGTTTTTTTTTTTAATTTTTTTTATTTTTTATTAAATCATAGCTGTGTACATTAGTGCAATCATGAGGTACAATGTGCTGGCTTCATATACAATCTGAAATATTTTCATCCAGCTGTTTGCCATAACCTTCATGGGATTTTCTTGTTTATTGTATGAAAACATTTGTATTCTGCATTTAGTAAGTTTCACCTGTACCCTTCTAAGATGCACCATAAGTGTGATCCCACCATTTACCCTCTCTCCACCCATCCTCCCCCTCCCCTGCCCTCCCGTGCCCCTTTCCCCATGTTCTTCCCCAT
>CAUYRH010130809.1:0-10572 GCA_963574655.1 Perodicticus potto | reverse complement strand
GGCTGCAATAAACACTCTGGTACAGATATCTTTGTTGTAATGTGTTTTTTGGTCTTCTGGGTATATACCAAGTAGAGGAATTATAGGGTCAAATGACAAGTCTATTTTTAGATCTCTGAGTATTTTCCAAACATCTTTCCAAAACGGATGAACTAGTTTGCATTCCATATTTGAAGGGTTAGGAGAAAACTTCTAAATACGGATCAAAATTGTTCTCACAAAGTAATGAGAAAGTCTCTTGAATGTTATCGCAATCAGGTTGATGAAAATATCTCTGATTGTATATGAAGCCCATACACTGTACCCCATGACTGAATTATTGTAAACAGATATGATTAAATAAAAAAAAAAAAAAAGAAGAGAGAGAAAGAGAACGTTCACTCAGAGAATTATGGGACTTCATGAAACCTTAAAGCATATGAATTGTAGGTATAAGAGAAGGGGAAGAAGAACAGCCCAGAGGAATGGAAGCCCTGATGGAGGATATAGAAAATGAAAATTTCTCAAGTATTACCGAAGATTTTGATTCACTCCTTTTAGAGGGGTATCAAACCCAGGTCATCTCAATTAAAATAGAGCTTCTCCAAAATACATCACGTGAACCTGTTGTAAGTCAAGACAGAAGAGAAAATTCTGCAAGAAGCTAGGAATAAGTGCCAATTGACCTACAGGGGAAGATCCATCAGGGTGACAGCAGACTTCTCAGGTGAAATATTTTAAGCCAGAAAAGAATGGTCATCTACTTTCATCCTTCTTAAACAAACTATTTTCATCCAAGAATTCTATATACTGCTAATCTAAGTGTTAAATGGATGGAGAAGACAAATATTTTACTGAGATGCAAGCATTGAGGAAATTTTTCACAAACAAGACCATCTCTACAAGAAATACGTAGGCTTATTCTCCACACTGACCAACACAATGGACCACCAGCAAAGTAAACACCCAGAAACTAAAGGAGAAAACCTAGCTTCCACAGTGATACAAAGGATAAAACTAAGCAATGGACTTTTACATGATAAGATGAATAGAACTCTGCCATATTTATAATTTCTCTCAGTAAAAGTTAATGGCTTGAATTCCCCACTGAAGGGGCGCAGGTTGGCTGTTTGATTAAAAAAAAAAGCACAAGCCATCCATATGCTGTCTCTAGGAAAAACAGCTAGCCTCAAAGGACAAGACTCAGTTTGAAGGGCTGGAAAACAAAATTTCAGGCAAATGCTAATTAGAGGAAATGAGGGTTCACAATCTTATTTTAAGATCCAAATGGATTTAAAGCAACTAAAATAAGAAAGGCAGAGATGGAGACTTCATACTGGTCAAGAAAACAGTACAAGAGGACAATTCAATTCTAAATATTTAGGTACCCAACTTAAATGCTCCTAAATTTATGAAACAGACCTTAATTGGTCTGAGAAATATGATATCCTATAGCACCATAATAGCAGGGGATTTTAATATCCCTATTACAGAGTTGGACAGATCTTCTAAAGAGAATCATTAACAAAGATACAAGGGACCTAAGCATAACCCTAGAACAAATGTGCTTAATAGACATATAAACAATACACCATATCAAAGCTGAGGACTATAGATCCTTCTTAACAACCCATGGAATATTCTCCATAATAGAACATATCTTAAGACATACAAAAAACATCAACAAAATCAAAAGAATTGAAATTATACCTTGTATCTTCTCAAACCCTAAGGCAATAAAGGTGGACCTTAACTCCAACAATAATTTTGATCCCATCACAAAGGCATGGAAACTGAACAATTTTATGCTGAATGACAGTTGGGTTGAGGAATAAATAAAGGAGGAAATCATTAATTTCCTCAAACATAGCAACAATGAAAACACTAACTCCCAAAACACGTGGGACACTGCAAAAGCAGCCCTAAGAGAGAAATTCATTGCATTAGATGACTATGTCAACAAAACAGAAAGAGAGCCTATCAACAACTTGATGAATCATCTTAAGGAAATGGAAAGGGAAGAAAAATCTAATCTGAAACCTAGCAGAAGAAAAGACATAACCAAAATTAAATCAGAAACAAATGAAATTGAAAACAAAAGAATCATATAGAACATTAATAAAACTAAAAGTTGTTTCTTCAAAAATATAAATAAAATTAATAAACCACTTCCCAGTTTAACCAGGAACAGAAAGTAAAATCTTTAATAACCTAAATCAGGAATGAAATGGGGAAATAATAACTGACACCACAAATATACAAAATATTACTTCTGACTACTACAATAATCTCTATGCCCAGAGATTTGGCACTATGGAGGAAATGTATCAATACTTGGAGTTTCACCATCTTCCTGAAGTTCACCAGGAAGAAATATTGAACAGACCAGTTATCAATCCCTGATGTTACAGAAATAATAACTAAAAATAAACTTCCAACAACAGCAACAAAAAAAAAGCCTGTGACCAGATGGCTTCACATAAGAATTCTATAAAACTTTCAACGATGTGGTTGCTCTTATATGGCAGAACCTATTTGAAAGCATTGAGAAGGAATGAAGCTTCTCCAATACATTCTATGAAGCAAACATCACCCTTATTCCAAAACCAGGAAAGGACCCAAGTGAAAAGGAGAACTACAGATCAATTTCAGTAATGAATATCGATGCAAAAATACTCAACAAGATCTTAGCTAATAGATTTCAGCTACACTAAGAAAATTACCCATCATAATCAAGTAGGCTCCAACAAAGGGATACAAGGCTGGTTTAACATACTCAAATCCATAAATGCAATACATCATATCAATAGAAGTAAAAACAAAGACCATGTGATCCTCTCAATTGATACAGAAATAGCATTTGACAAAATCCAACATCCTTTTCTAAAAAGAACACTTAAGAAAATAGGCATAGGTGGCACGCACATTTCTTAAGCTGATTGAAGCCATCTATGACAAACCCACAGCTAACATGTTACTGAATTGAGTAAAACCGAAAGCTTTTCCATTTAGAACTGGAAACAGACAAGGATGTCCACTATCACCACTATTATTCAACATTGTGCTAGAAGTTCTAGCAAATTCAATCAGGCAGGAGAAGGATGCAAGTGGCATCCAAATGGGGACAGAAGTGGTCAAATTCTCACTCTTTGCTGATGATATGAGCTTAAACTTTGAAAAGACTCAACCACAAATCTCCTGGAAGTGATCAGGAAATAGAATAATGTTTCAGGATCTCATGTCAATATCCACAGAACAGTAGCATTTGTATATGCCAAAAACAACCAAGTTGAGAAGAAATTCAAGGACAAAATTCCCTTCTCAGTAGCGTCAAAGAAAACGAAATAATTTAGGGAGATCACTAACAAAAGAGGTGAAGGATCTTTACAAAGACAATTATGAAACCCTACGAAAAGAAATAACATAAGTTATTAACAAATGGAAGAACATACCATGCTCTTGGCTAGGAAGAACCACCATTGTAAAAATGTCTATTCTACCCAAAGCAATCTACAGATTCAATGCAATACCCATGAATATGCCAACATCATATTTTGAAGAACTAGAAAAAATAGTACTTCATTTTGTATGGAACCAGAAAAAAAAAACCCATATAGCTAAATCTATTCTTAGTAATAAAAACAAAGCCAGAGACATCACCCTACCACACTTCAGGCTATATTATAAGTCTACAGTAATCAATAGAGCCTGGTATAAGCACAAAAATAGATATATAGACATATAGAACAGAATAGAAAACCAAGAGATGAAGCCAGTCTCTACTTGCTATCTTATCTTTGATAAACCAAACAAAAGCATACAGTGGAGAAAAGAATCTGTATATGACAAATGGCACTGGGAGGACTAGATAACCACATATAAAAGACTGAAACTGGGCCTGCACCTTTCACCACTTAGACAAATTTATTCGAGATGAAGAAAAGACTTAAATCTAAGACATGAAATGACAAAAGTTCTCACAGAAAGTTTTGGAAAAACTCTTTTTTTTTTTTGTTTGTTTCATTGACCTTTCTTTTCCTTTTTTTTTATTGAATCATAGCTGTGTACATTAGTTCAATCATGGAGTACAGTGTGCAGGCTTCACATACAATCTGAGGTATTTTCATCCATCTGTTCGACATAACATTCGTGAAAATTTCTCATTTACTGTGTGAAAACATTTGTGTTCTGCATTTAGTAGTTTTCTCCTGACCCTTCAAAGATGCACCTCAAGTGTGATCTCACCCTTTATCCTCTCTCCCCCCACCCTCTCCCTCCCTTTCCCTCCCTCCCCCCTTTCCCCATCTTCTTGTGCAATAATTGGGTTGTACCCTTCACATGAAAGGTATAAATTTGCTTCATATTAGGGCTGTATACATTGTATACTTTTTCTTCCATTCTTGAATGGGAGAGAATATTTGCAGGTTATGCCTCCGACAAAGGTTTAATAACCAGAATACACAGAGAACTCCAACATATTAGCAAGAAAAGAGCAAGTGATCCCATCTCAGGATGGGCAAAAGATCTGAAGAGAAACTTCTCTAAAGAAGACAGGAAAAACTCTTGATGATGTTAGACTGGTGAAAGATTTTAAGATGAAGACTTCAGCGGAAATCTCAGGAACAACAAAAATAAATAACTGGCACTTAATTAAGCTGAAAAGCTTCTGCCCATCTAGGGACATGCAACAAGTAAAGCAAAAAGGCAACCTTTAAAACGGGAAAAGATATTTGCATGGTATGACTCTAACAAAGGGTTGGTAACTAGAATCTACAGAAAATCAAATTAATCAACAAAAGGAGCAAACAATCCCTTTACTACTAGGCAAGAAATATGAACAAAACCTCTGAGGAAGAGAGATGAATGGCTAATAAACATTTGAAAAAATGGTCGTCACCCCACATCATCAGAAAAATGCAAATCAAAACCACCCTGAGATATCACCTAACCCCAGTGAGAATAGCCCACATCATATAGTCTCAAGCTGCACTTGCTGGTGTGGATGTGGAGAGAGGGGAACACTTTCACACTGTTGGTGGGACTGTATATTAATACAACTTCTTTGGAAGGAAGTATAGAGAATCCTCAAGGAACTCAAATTATACCTCTCATTTTATCCCACAGTCCCACTACTAGGCATCTACCCAGAAGGAAAAAAATAATTTTATCTAAAGGACATTTGCCCTAGATTGTGTATCACACCTCAGTTTACAATTGCCAAATTGTAGAAACAACCTAAGTGCCCACCTACCCAAGAATGGATTAACAAACTGTGGTTTATTTATATCATGGAATACTATTCAGCCATTAACAAAGATGGTAACTTCACATCTTTCACATTCATCTAGATGGGGTTTAAACACTTTCTTCTTAGTGAAGTATCAGAAAAAATGGAGAAGCAAGAATCCAAAGTACTCAATACTAATATGAAGCCATTTGATATTCCAATACACACCCACATAAGAGAAAAACTCAAATCAATTCATGGTGGGGGGTGAGAGACTGAGGGAGCAGGGAGAGGTGAGGAGGGAGGGGGATGGATATGCTCTCACCTACTGGGCACAATGTTAGGGTATATGGCACACATCTTGGGGGCAGGATACAAATATAAGAGGGACTCTCCCCACAAACATGAAAACATTGTAACCTAATTCATTTTATCCTTAAATAAACCTGAAATAATAATAAAAATAAAAAATAAAATACAATATTATCAATGTTTATTATGAATACTTTCCAGATAACAAAGAAATAGGTTATAAAGCAATCATTTTATATTAAAAAAAGAAATATAGATATGATAGAAAGCCTAAAACAAGATGATAAAATGAGAACAATCTTGGTCCCCCAAATAAATTTAAAAATAAATTCCCTATTAAAAAGAAAGACTCTAAGATTGTATTTAGAAATAAATTCATTGAAATGATATTTACAATATATTTCTAAAGTAAAAGTCACATAAAAATTAAAATTAGATATTAGGCAAAGATCTATCAGCCAGATATGATTATAAGAAAGGAGATTCAGACTATTATTAACAAAAATATTGAACTCAAATTCAAAAGGTTGAATCAGGACAATTATTTTTTTTTTAACTTTTGGACAAAGAATACACATACAATCCACAATGCAACCACAATAGTCATACTAACCATAATTTTCATTCTCTAAATAACCCACAGTAAAAATATAAAAATAAAATATTCTGTGATATATAGCTCAACTGAGACTACTTCAAAGGAATAGTAAAAGAAAAGAGTAGTATTCAACTCTTGAGGCATATCCTAATGATTCAGGGAAAGAAGTAGTAAAAATATGCTTTCTTGCATTCCATTTCACAAGTTACAAAAAATCTGGAAAATTCTAAAACAAAGGAAAAACAAAGTTTCAAAGAACAAATGGCATAGGAAATATTCATCATTTCTCAGCTGATGGGAATACAGGTTTGGGAACATCAACAGGAGCAACTATTTAGAAAAGTCCTGAGTGAGACTGACCAGCAGAGAGAAATATCTGGAAGTTAGAAAAGATTCACCTAGGAGACAGAATGCATAAACCTAAGCTATTTCGTAACAGAAAACAGAGTCAGCACCTGATGTGGCACAGGATTAAAAATGCTCTGACAGACTTCTAGAAATTGAAAAATAGAGGAACAAGAATAGAAGTTCTCTTATGGAGAAAGCAAGGCAAGAAAATTTTGAACATTTTGTTTTACAGTATGCTTATGTCCACAAGGATTGCATTTTATTATTAGTAATAAAAATCCAGAGTATAATGGTTAAAAAATAAGGAGCATTTTTCTTGCATGAGAAATACTGCATTGTGTAGTCCAAGGTTGATAAGAAGGCACCAGGCACCACAATGCCATATATCGTATCTGTAAAATAAGAATTTGGATATTAGTCTGCAGCACTATTTTTTTAAATTTTACTAGTTCTTGAAATCTATAAGATTTGGAATTCTTATCTTAATTAACTGTTTCACGGTCATCCACAGTATAAATTACAGTCAAGATTTTTAACCCTATCTTTCTAACTCCAAATCCCATGCTCTTATCATGAGATCAATTGCCTCTCATAGATTACTGAAAATTAACCCAGGTTGTATACTTATCTGCCAATATATGCTCCAAGTTTGTTAGCTTGTTTCTTTTTCCCCTGCAACTACTCAAATGAAATAATATAGAACATCACAAATTCCTCTTTTTGGAAAACAAATTGACAAAAAGGTTCAATAAGATAAACAATTTCTCCTCTAGCTGTTCAAATAAAATGACATCTGATAATAAGTTACTATTTTAACCTTTATTATATGTGTAAATATAGATTTGTGCAAAGTTTTTCAATAATCAAAAGGTTTCACTTTGATGGTTTTAGCATAGTCAGACATAGAATTGCTTTTCACGTTGGACACGAAGATAGATTATATTCTTTGATTCTCTTTAAAAACATTTATTTTTTCAGTTTTGGAACTAACTAATAAATGAAATTTTGTTCAAGAAATCATTTTAGTTCCTTTCTTGGTCACTATCCTGCTATGCTAACTGCTAGTACCTTTCAATCTCTCTGTAAGCCAATTTTTCCCATTTGTAAAACAGGGAGAATTAGTTAGCAAACAAAGACAGCAGTGAACCATAGCATGGAAATTTCAGAGTTTTCAAATTAAAAAAGTAAATGGGATATAAATAACAGATATTATTTTCAAGACAGTTATTAGTAAATGACTCTGAATTGATTATTTTAAGGATAATATACTACCTTAGATATAAGCAATTGCACATACATACTTATATATATTCACATACACACACATATATATACATGTATAACATATAAAAGCAGATACGTCACAGAAAATGTAAAAATTAAATTAATTTTGATTAGAAGTGATCATTTAGTTCATAAAAGAAAGACAAGAGATGTAGTTTTTATTTTCAAAATCTCTCCCAACCATGTTTCACCAACTGTAGTCAGTAAAGGATTAAATAAACTACCTGGAATTAAGAAGGTGGCCAGTCAAATTCACATCTTATCTTTCCAGATAATTTCCAGGGTCCTTAACTACAGCCATGTATATTCTAAAAGAAACAAACAAAAATGACAAGGACATGTTACCTTAAAGGTTATTAAGCAAATGAATCTACTAGTCTAATTCTAAATCAAACAGGGAAAGTTAGGGATTTAAGGCCAACAGGGGTGGGCGTCCATGGATAGAAACTTATGTACTAAGAGGGTAGGGTAATTCATTGACAAACTGACCAAGCAGGATTCTTGCTGAAGCAGGCCGTGGTGATCAGATATCACCTAGGGGTGGTGCTGTATGATTAAACTGGTCAGATATAAAGATTGATCAGGTAATGAGGATGAAGGATTCTGAGTAAATCAATTTAGCAGTATTCTTGTTAAAATTGGGTGATACAAAGATAAACATTGAAATCTAAAAGCTAAGTCCAAGTTGGGAAGAGATTCAAGAGGAACTTGACTAGAATTTGGTCAAGTAGAGACTTTTTGTTAATGGGAATATTCTGTTTTCCTACTCCTTTGAAGTTAGGCAGAACTACTGGTCTGTCACTGGCTATTGAAATATGAGTGAAACTGGTGTATTGTTTTAGCATGAAAATATTTATGATTCTTATATCTACCGCACTCCTTTCCCTACCAAAGCAGTTGAAGAAGTCTTATGTAGGTACAGTAGTCAAAGATTAAGGAAAGGATTACTAAGCATAAAGGATATCTACCTTGAAGAGTCACACTACTGGCAATGGACTTTAATTAAGCAAGAAAGTGATAATTGTCCAGAAAAGCCATGGTTGGCAGTATTTTAAACTGGCTCTTAATAATCTTGCTCCTAGTGTACGTACTCTGTCTTAACCTATCGTGTGCTGTGTGAAAGGACCTGTGACTGAGATAATCATACCTTTGATTAGTTATATTATATGGCAGTGGTGATGGGATAGTCACATGTATTACATACATTAGACAGACTCCTCTGTAGCAGACTAGAATGAGATTCTTATGCTGGCATTGAAGAAAGAAGTTTTTATGTTGCGAGAAGGTCACATGCTAAAACCTGAGAACAACCCCAGGAGTTCAGATCTAACTGGAAGCAAGCAAGAACACTGAGACCTCAGTTCACAACTGCTAAGAACTCAATTTTTTCAACAATTTGAATGAGCTTGAAAAAGAACCCCAATGCTAAGATGAGATAAAAGACCCTCTTGACATCTTTATTTCAACCTGATGAGATCTTTAACAAAGAAACCAGTATACTGCACCAGGACTTAAGACCCATAGAAATGTGAGATAATTAAGGGGAATTATTAAAGTACCAATCTATTTTTTTATTAAATCATAGCTGTATACATTAATGCATTTATGGGGTACAATGTGCTGTTTTTATATACAATTTTGAGTGCTTACATTAAATTGGTTAACTTAACCCTCACCTCACTTTCTTAATTATTGTGTTAAGACATTTATACTCTACATTTAATAGATTTGACATGTACCCTTGTAAAGTGCACCATAGGTGTGGTCTCACCGATTTTCCTATGCAGCAATACAAAACTAAAGCCTAAGCCATTTAAATTCTTGTATTGTTAATGTCTTTTGCATAACCTTACCTATCTTGACTGATACAACATTCTAAGCAGAAAATTATCTAAGTATGAGATTTTCTTAGAGATTATTACCTTAAGAAGGACAAGAGAATAAGATCTTTTCTTATTTGCTAGCTTTCCATTTTTAAATAAAATTAGGTTGCTCAATTTTAAAGACTAACGTGTATCTCCATTCTAATCATTTCCTTTGCATTTTACTGCATCTTGACAATGGGACAATCTTTTTATATAGAATATTCTAAATGGGATGGTTTTCATCAGTAAAACAAAAAAGCATTATTGAAATATTGTAGTGTATTTCACGTTTTCGGATTATACATTAAAATAAACTGACATCATGTTTTCTCTTTATGTTAATAGGACTAGTACTATAATAGTTTTACTTCTTCACTTGACTTTAATTTTAAGCAAAAGTAATTTATAATAAAAATCCTTTCTCAATAGATAAGTATATAATCATACATTAATGACTTTGAAACACCTAGTATTTGAATGGAAATGCTATTGAGATGAAAAATGTACTGAATTTATAATTTCTACAAGGAAAGTACATTAGAATACTATTTGGTAATGCTTTAGTTATTACAAAAATTTAAGTAAGTTAGAGGATAATTTGATCACAATAATTGAAACATCATCACAGCACTATGTATTCAGTAAAATCTGCATTATAAAATATTACTCCAGAACACAGCTAGGTTTACACCAGAGAATAGTCAACTGTAATTCATGGTAAGACTAGTAGGCTCCCAGACCTCTTCCCACTCCAGTGATGTAGCTCATTTACCTGTTCCAGATGCCTGTTCTTACTATTAGAAAGACTTTACTTGTTTTTTTTTTTTTTTTTTTTTTATTGAATCATCGCTGTGTACAATAATTCAATCATGGGGTACAGTGTGCGGGCTTCAGATACAATCGGAGATATTTTCATCAACCTGATTGCGATAACATTCAAGAGACTTTCTCATTACTAT
>CAUYRH010130808.1:0-23710 GCA_963574655.1 Perodicticus potto | reverse complement strand
CTGGCCAAGGAACCCATACACCTATATATACCCTGAGGCTAGAGGCCTAGAGGAGGACACGGGGAAAGACCGGGAGAGGAACGGAGAGAGCTTCTCTCTCCCCACTTGAAATCTCTCCCTCTACCAGGAGCTTTGGTGTTTTCTGTATCCTTTTCTGTAAGTCAATTCTGTCTTACCACGGAGGGGTGGGGGGGGAAATAATGTGATGAAGAATAATAAAATACATGTATTAAAAGAGAAAAAAAAGAAAAAGAAAAAGAAATACCTGGAAGAAATACACTTGCCAAAGAGGTAAAGGACCTCTATCAAGGTAATTATGAGATTCTAAGAAATGAAATGGCAGAAGACATTAACAAATTGAACAACATACCATGCTCTTGGCTGGGAAGAATCAGCATTGTTAGAATGTCTATATTTCCCAAACGATCTACAGATTCGATACAGTCCCCCATTAAAATACCAACATCACATTTTTGAAGAATTACAAAAAAAAAAAAAACAGTTCTTCATTTTGTATGGAACCAGAAAAAATCCAGTTTAGTAAAGGCAATGTTTCATAATAAAAAGAAGTCCAGAGGCATCTACTAGACTTTAAGTTACATTACTAGTACACACTGATCGAAACAGTATGGGATTGGCACAAAAATAGAGACATAGACATTTGGAACCAAATGGAAAACCAAAGGATGAAAACAGTTTCTTAAAGCCATCTGAACTTTGATAAACCAAAGAAAATCGCATACTGGAGAAAACAACCCTTATTCAATAAATGGTGCCAGGAGAACTGGATAACTACATGTAAAAGACTGAAATTGGACTCATACCTTTTATCACTTATAAAGATTTACTCAAGATGAACAAAAGATTTAAATCTAAGACATGAAACAATAAGAATTCGAGAAGAAAGTGCAGAACAAACGCTTGAGGATGTCAGCCTGGGGAAAGATTTTATGAAGAAGACTTCAGTGGCAATCCCCAAACAACAAAAATAAACAAATGGGACTTAAACTAAAAAGTTTTTTTATAGCTAAGGACACAACAGTTAAAGCAAATAGACAACCTTCAGGATGGAAAAAGATACTTGCATATTACAAATCTGGTAAAGGCTTGATAACTGAGATCTAAAGAGACCTCAAATTAATCAACAAAGCAAGAGCAAACAATTCCATATATTACTGGGAAAGAGACATGAACAGAACCTTCTTTGAGGATGACAAATGAATGGCTAGCACATAAAAAAATACTCATCATACCTAATCATCAGAGAAATGCAAATGAAACCACTCTGAATTATCATTTAACCCCTATGAGAATAGCCCATATCACAAAGTCCCAGAGTTGGAGAGGCTGGCACAAGCATGGAGAGATAAGAACACTTTTACACCTTTGATGAGAGTGCAAATTAATACAGCCTTTGGAAAGAAGTTTGAGAATCCTCAAAGAACTCAAACTAGACCTCCGATTTAACCCCACAATTCCACTACTAGGCATCTATGCAGAAGAAAAAAATCATTTTGCTATAAAGACATTTGCACTAGAATGTTTATCATAGTTCAATTTACAATCATCCAGAAGTGGAAACAACGTAAATGCCCATCAACTTGAGAATAGATTAACAAACTCTGGTATTCGTACACCATGGAGTACCATTCAACCGTAAGAACACGTGATGACTTTTCATCTTTTGTATTAACCTAGATGGAGTTAAAACACATTCTTCTTAATGAAGTATCACAGGAAGGGATAGGCAAGTATCTAATGTACTCAATTTTATTATGAAGCCAATAGATGATCTAACACATGCCCATATTATAGAAAAACTTAATTCTATTCAAGCTGGGGGCAGGATAATGAAGGAGAAGGAAGGGGGCGTCTAGTGTGCTTCAACTTAAAGGCACCAGGTAGAGGTGAATGGCACACCTTTTAGGTGAGGGACACAACTGCAACAGGGACTCTACCTACCAAATTCCAAAATTGTGACCTGTTGTTTGTACCCTCATAATAACCTGAAATTTAAAAAAAAATTCCACTATGGCATAATCAAATTATTCTGTTTCAAGATAGTAGATACTTCTCTTCTGAATAATTCACAATATGTTTTTCTGTAAACAAATTAATGAAAGAAGGCATTTGGGCTCTCATCTAACTTGTCATTAGTGGCATTTTAACACTTACCAAATTGGTTGAGAACAAAGTTTAAATAATTGTAATACATAATGCAAAGTTGTTTTTAACTTCATATAAAGAGAGGCCCTAACAAACATTTGTACTTCTAAGCAGAGGCAGTACTTGAGTCAGTGTTACTTTAATCTTATCGTGTGAATTGTTAATATTCAAATATAAATAATAAATGAGTATTGAAACTTATATTTTTAGTTCACAAAGTTGTTCACAATAAATTTAAAAATTTCCAGTGTGACTTAAAAATTATAAAATGTAAATTATGCTATTTTAAAAAGTTCTATCTGAGATCTGCATGATTCCCTTTTGCCATTTTCCCCTCTTCTCTAGACTCCCTGCAGTGCTTCAGAGCAGTTGAACTTTAAATTCTGTGCTCCAGTAGGTCTTTAAATTGTCTTCTGTTGCACAAGTACTGATGTATAATGCAGAAGGCTTACAGAGCCTCAAAGAATTTTAAAACCACTGCAGCTGCAGTTGAGTGGCTCCTAAAATATACCAGTTGCCTTTAGTCACTAATAAGAAAATCATCTTTAGTCTGTTTAAATAGGCACCCTTTTTTGAGGATGATTCATCAGGCTTACAAATGATCAGAGCTAACCCTAACCCTAACCCTAATCATCTACCCCCAGTTCAATCTCTATACTTTGTGTGCTCCCAGGCTCCTTCTCATATTCAAGTTCACTATCTACCCATTGCTAACAAAGGGAACTAAAAGCAATAATATAGGGACATGGAAGAATGTGAAAGGTCAGCTCCCAGTTTTCTTTCAGTTAGACACCAAATTTTAACCTATATAAGTTCTAAAAGTTTAATAGAGGAGTAATAAAAAACATAAAAAAATCACTGATTGCAAAAAAGTGTTTAAATTTTTCTTTTTGCATTTGTATTCATTTCTTTTTTTTATTGTTTGGGATTCATGGAGGGTAAAAAGAATTGGGTCACACTAATTGCAAAGCCTTTCTTTTAATTGTGTCCCACCGTAGACTGTGACACTCTCCTCCCTCCTCTTTGTCTACCCGCTCCCTCTTTCCCCCACCCCCCACCTTGTATTAGAACATCTATTGCCTTCATATTAGAATTGGCTACACTGGATTCTTGCTTCTCCATTCTTGTGATGCTTTACTAAGAGGAATGTGTCCCTACTCTAACCAGGTTAATACAAAAGATGTAAAGTCTCCATCTTTTTTAAAGGCTGCATAGTATTCCATGGTATACATAAACCACAGATTATTAATCTGCCAACTAAGTGTATTTGAGTACATGAAGTGTTTTATCAAAAAGAACTCCTCTAGAAGAGACAAATATAAATGGCAATAGGTAGCTTAGGGAAAAAAAAACTTAAATTTAAAGACAATTTTAATTTAATTAAAGTCACTGGAGTATGGAAATTTTAGTCTGATGGCATTACAGAGAAAAATAATAAAGATTTAAGATTCATATATAAACATAAAATTTCTAATAATGATATAATATGTACATCACAGTGTTCACTCAATATCACTGGAAAATTACTGAACCTTCTGTTGGCTATCCATTGGAGCACATCCTTAAAACTCTTTCCATCAAGAGAGTTGAATTTCAGCCACTCCTTAGATCAGTTTCAACTCTTGCGGTGATTGACTAGACTCATTCAGCTTGAGTTTGAGTGGGTGAGTGAAGTATTCTCCCACTTGGTTGCTTTATCTTTCCAATTACAGCTGTTGGAGAATAAAAGCATTTATATGCCAGGAACTAGGGATTCTGTTCAACAGTAGTGGGAACACATATTACAATACTTTGCCAAGATTCATTTTGCAAGGGCAATTAGAGGCACTACCCAGCCACTAGGGAGTACCTAGATCAGATTTGTGGGATTGCACCTGTTCTGCTTTCTCTGAACTTTGGGGCATCTACAAAGTACCTCCTCTGGCATTTTAGATTTCTTATCAGGCTGACAAAATTGAAAGTTTAATTTGTGTTTAACCTAGGATTTTGGGCATCCCTACAATGCACTGGACACACCCTGTTGGGAATTGGAGACAAACTTGTAATAGAAAATCAGTAGTATGAGGAACCAGGAATCTGATGACAGAGGATATCTCCCTAGGGTGTTGCCTTAAGAATTAGAAGTCGTTCAGGTATTCTCTGTTGACTCAAAATTTTTGTTTGTAATGCTGCTTGGCCACAATACTCACTGGGATCTAGAGAACAGTGACTGGTGAATAGATCTCTTAACTATAATGTGTTTCTGAAAATAGATTCATAGGCTAGAAATCAGATGAGATTCCCTATGTGCAGCATTTCATATTACTCTGTGAAAATAAGCTAATGCAGAAGAGGTGAAAGGTTATGATCCAACAGGCTAATGGTGAGAAAAAACCTCTATTACCTGAATGCCACAAAAAAGATATTACCCTGATTACCTGCTGAATGAGCTGTCAGCTTCTAGGACCGCCTCCTCTTCCAGGAGCCAGAGCCGCACCAGCAGCACCAGAGCTGGGGTACCTACTTTCAAGGGTCAGGGACCAAGAACAGCAGGAATGCTGTCCCTTTACCACCCCCAACAGGGAACCCAATTAAGTCAGTGTGCCACTATAGTTCCAATAGGGTAATTTATTGATGCCATTACAGGCCAGCCTATGGGGCTTTCCTGAGTCCATTCTCATTTTCCACTTCTAAATTACTTAATTGAAAAAAATAGCATACCTAAATATGGGGACAACCTGAGGAAGATAGAGAACTTTTTATCCTCAAAATATGCACCACACTCTTCATACAATTCCTCTTTGGCAGATGTTCAGAATCTGCTTAACACTTACTGACTTCAGTGGAATGGATGGAAGCAGACCACATGTGTGCTGACTCTCCCAGGGCCTGGTGAGCGTTGCTGCTCAGGTTGTGGTGCTGACCGCAAGCCTGAGATGGTATGTGAACAATAAACAGACCTACACTTTACCAGTATTGGGGATGCATCCTGGCTACACTCCACAAGGGAGTGTCAAAACAGGAAAATCTTGACAATGTTCAGAATCCCCTTGGAAGTCTTGGAGCAGAGTTTTGAAGCATATATAGTTATAGTTGTATGGAGAAAACAGCAAATTCCAGTGACACCATGGATGAGAAAGCCTAAACGACTTTGGCCCTATACTCTATCATTTAGGGGATGTCTCACCTCAAGAAGTACATGTTTGATTATTCCATGAATGTCCCTGTGCAAGGAGTATGGAACACTGCATCTAAATATCACAACAGCGTCCCTGTATCACAGTGATATCACAATATCACTAGTTGTAATACAAGTAACAACAAAGCACAATGACATAGCAAGTAATGGCAAATGCAGTGACCAGTGCTGTTTGCCAACCACTGCCATAGACACATTCCAGTTTACAGGGCGCTTAGTTAAAGTGAGGTTGTGTCCCAGGCATTTTATCACTGTCTTCCACTCTTTGCTGGTGATAGTGTCATCAAGGCTCTACTGGTGGCTGTAGCATCTGCAGTAGATGGAATTCCATAGCCCATTCATGTCTCTGCATTCACGGCCGGCAGCGTGTGCCACTTGTGTCTCTTCACTCACCACCTGCACTAACAGTCTGAATGGCCACTGCTCCTGGGATGACTTGCCTGGCCCCTGCTATTTCAAATAGCCCTTGCCTGGAGACCCTGTGGCTTTTAGGGGTCTCTCTGTGCTAGCATGTCCACACACCCCTGCCTTGATAACTCTTCCCTCCAGGCAGTATTCTCCTGTTAAGGTCTGCAGTTACAAGTCCTGTAACACATTCATGGGATGAGAGAATCGCATACACATAACCTGGCTTCCAAAAACAATCAAAGGCAACCAGCCAGGGGCCCTGGGAATCCACCAGAACTACCAGGTTACCACAGAGCAGAGAACATTTTGCTCCAGTGTCAACCAGGACCCCACTGCACATTTGTGGGGACCAGTGTGTGGTAAGTTCCATAGGAAGCCTCCAGTCCCTGCTTGTCCCCTCTGGGCAGTTTTCTTGGCCTGCCCCCTATTCAAAACAAAAGCAAATTCCAGAGTCTGCTTCTGTCTCCTTCTGCTCAACTTCAAAAACCAGCCTCCTCCCCTTTGGGAGTCTCCTCCGTTTTTGTCCTGGAACTCCAGGAACACTGGGAAGGACCAAACAGGGAAGAAGCTGGGGCCCTCTGCAACATGACTTCTGTCCCCACCAGTGCCAGACACTCCTTCAGCAGGGTCCCAAGCGGTCAAATTAAACATGGCATGTTTCATACCTAGTTCCCAGCAGCTAACAGGATCTGACAGGTCCCCACCATTAGACCATGGGAGACCTGACCAAGGCTAATTTCTCTGTTCCTGGTGCATCCAGAACAAAGTCACCCTTAGAGCCCAAAGCCACAACAGCCAGACAGCCAGACAGCCAGACAGCCAGACAGCATCTGATAAGGCTTTTGTCTGAACTGTTTCTTCAACTCCGTCAGTTCCCTTTGTCTGTATGGACAAAAGGTGAAGTGTTTAGTTACTTGCGGGGTGTGGCTAGCCACCTTCTGGGGGCCCTTTGCTGTTGTGGTTTCCTGAAAGAGGATTCACCCTCCTCCTCCTCCCATGAGTCACCCTGCTGGTCCACTTCAGGAACCGTTGTGTTTTTCTCCCGCATCAGCACTATTGCAGCCTCTGCTCCTCCTCCACGGAGCCGTTCTGTTTCTTCCAATGCCTTGCACTGCGCTGCTGCGGCTGCTGCTCTGCCTGCAGCTCATCCAGGAGTCTCGGACACGTGCTGCCTCCCAGAGCATGGTGTTGCCTGGGTCTCTGGGCCTCAGCTGGCAGAGCTGTTAGAAACCCTGGCCTATGGCCCTCCCAGTATTTGGGCACTTTTCTTGTCAAAGGCCTCATATTGTATGGAGGGCTGTTTGGACTTGATTGATTAGTGTCACATCCACGTTGGGACACTCCTGGTGGGGCCTCCGGGCAGACATGGTGGGCCACCCCTCAATCCCACCCTTCCGGAGAGCCTCCATACTGGCCTAAAAAGAATCCCATCCTCATCGCCATTTACAACACGAGTATTCTGATTTGGACAGACCAGAGAGTAACTTAGGCACTGAGGGCAAGTGCAGCGTGCATTACTCAGCTCTTGGCGGCCAGTGAACCACATAGAAGGTCTGCTCTTACCCAGCTGCTGGTGGCAGGTAGAGCTAGATGGGCAGTCTATGCAAGCTTCAGAAGGTCCTATACACTTTTATACCTTGGAGGAACAATAGATGCCAAGCAGTGGTTACGTGATCTTGACATCACTGTATACAGTTGTGGTTATCTAGAAAAAACATAGCAACTTCTAGTGGCATCATTGGTGAGAAAGCCAAAACAATTTTATCTGGACCTATACTTACTATATCGTAATATCACACCCATCCATATGTCAGTTCCTCCAGGACAATTAATAAGTGAATGACAAAGGCAGAGGAAGAATGTAAAGTATTTATTGGATGCATATTTTTAAAGTATTCTCAGTAAGTTTCAGATACTAATTCTGAAAGGCTTTCACATAGACCAGAGCTATTTTGAATATCTGTCTCTTTTTTAGATCTTTTATAATAAATGTTTATAATTTTATCAAAATACATTCTTACTGTAACTCATTAAAAATGTATACTTATATACACTTAATGATTTTTATTGCATTCTACAAGCTTCCATCTTGACCTTTCACTTTAAAACTTTAAACTTACACTTTAAATATATTCTATTTGCAGGTTTATGGGCATCTTTCAACATCTTTTGTGTGTGTGTGTGTGCTTATGATAACTAAACATTGCATGAATTGTAATTCATTATTTTTAGTATCTGATCAATCTTCCATAGTTTACTTAATATAATTTGCTCAAGTAGTCCTCCAGTGATATCATTTAGTGGATATATTATCCAAATAAAAATGCTAAGAAAAATTATGTGTAATTAATTTTAATAAATACATATGTATTGCTAACATTTTTTTGTAGAATGTTTAGTAAGTCAAAACTCCCAGATGATATTTTAAATAACACTGAATGCTGGAAAAGTATTATATTTTCCTAATTGGATAAATGAAATTACAGCATTTTCTGCTGATTCATTTATTTTCCTCTGACTGCTGGTGAGATTGAAAATCTCTTCAGCTAGATTATCTTTTCTTTGAGTCACTTATTCATAATTTAACCATGTTTTAATCTTTTGCTTTTATTTCCTTTTCTTAGAAATTTTAAATGTTAAAAGAAGAATATTTAAATGTTTATTATTATGAATACAAATGTTATCTATCATGTATACTGAAAATATATTTCCCAAAGTAACATATATGTATTCTTTCACTTTATACATATATTGTCTATGCTATATGTTTAAAATACATATAAAGTAAAAAAAAAATCCTGGTTTTAAATTCTCTGCATTTTACTTTTCATGAAATATTTCCCAATCCAAAATTATGATAATACTGTCCCTGATTGCTATATAATCTATATGATCTGAGCACTGACAATACGTTATGTAACAAATACTGGATAGCGTTTGCTAAAATATAGGGTATTCCAAAAGTCACCATACATTGGAGAAATGGGATGTTGTGGCTAAATGTATCTTTATTTATAAAATATTCATTATAAAATGTCACAGAATGGATGGCCAACATGTAAGGAATATTTTGTAGATGTTGGTGTTCCTGTGTTGCTATTTCCCGGAATTTCCTTTTCAGTTGCAAAAACAATGCTAGTGATAAGTATTAAATATTATATATTATAAGAATAAAAAGTATTTTCATATCTTTCACATGGATATGAAAGACTGTAAGTCTGATCACATGGAAAACTTAGAGTATGAATATTTATCAAATGTTTCAGAACAGTTTAAATTTTCCTAATTAAATTAAATACTTTGCTTTTAATATATTTGAAAATTTATTTTACAAATAAGGATGTATTTTACATTTTAAAAAAGAAGGTACATTTAGACACACATCAAAATATAAATCAAAAATAATACCAAAACTAAGTTTTTTTCAAAACTCAGTATGTCTCCATATCTCATTCTTTCTTTTTCTATCTTTCTTCCTCATCCATTTCTCATCTCTTTCAACATGCTTACATTTTTTTTTTTTTAATGTAAGCTAGTGTTCTTTGGGTCCAAGAATAAATATATAAACAAATAAACACAAAAGATTTGGAATATATGAAGTATGTATATTAAAATGATCGGCTGAACAGCTAGGCGTGTGAAAGGAACCAAATTCTTTTTTCTATTTTTCTAGATAGCATTGTATAATCTGTTCTACTTCATAGCTTATTTCTGTAATTAGCACACAGGAATGGAAAACAAGAGAAATGGTGACAGTATAATACCCATGTGACATTGGCATGGGTATTAAAAAAGTATTAAAAGTCACCCATGTGACTTTTTTTTTTTTTTTTTTTTTTGAGACAGACTCTCACTTTATCACCCTCGGTAGTGTGCTGTGGCATCACAGCTCACAGCTACCTCCAACTCCTGGGCTTAGGGGATTCTCTTGCCTCAGACTCCTGAGTAGCTGGGACTACAGGGGCCCGCCACAATGCCCAGCTATTTTTTTTGTTGCACTTTGGTGGGGACCACGTTTGAACCCACCATCCTCAGTATATGGGGCTGAGGTCCCTACTCACTGAGCCACAGGCGCTGCCCATTGGCACTTAACTTTTTATTCTACACAGTGGAAATAGGAATGGATGAAATAGAATATAAGGTTCATTCGGGATGATTACATTAGCAGCAGTTATTTTGCCTGTATTAAAAAAATGAGCCCCTGTACCTTGAGTGTACTCCCAGCTATATATAGACCTCAGTTCATTTCATCTCCTTCAATGCACACCTTAACCACAGAACCTCCGGGTCAGAGCCTCACTCCCTTCATTGTCACAGCCCACCTGCCATGCTCCAGTTAAACAGTCGTCATTGTTTTCACTTGGTTCCCTTTGTGCACCTGAGATGCTTTTATAGTCTCTCCAGGTGTTGATTATTGTTTTTACCAATTCTAGGTTTAGAAAGTTGCATAGGCTTTTGTTTATCTACTTCATCTCTATTATTCAGTACATTCTATTAGTTTTAGTGCATAGATTTGTAGAATTAGAATTTTTAGGAGCCTCTGGACGGAGCACAGCCCTTCTGAAAATTTTGTTCTGGACTTCTGGAATCCAGAACTTTGGCAGAATATGCTTCTGTTGTTTAAGTCACCAAATTTGAGGTAATTTGTTATGAAAATCACAAGAAACTAATATAATTTGGTTTAGAAATTCATGTTTACAGGTGAGGATATCTGAACAGTTATTGAAGCCAGGGGGTGATAGAATAGCCAAATTATTTAAAGTTCTTCCACACACCTGGCAATTGAAAAAGGATATTTCCCTAAGAGGAATTTAAGAAGTACTTAAAAATGATAATGAAAAAGATGCTGGAAGGATGAAATAATCAGGTGGATAAAAGAATTCTGCTGCATTCATTAAAACAAATAATGTATTTATGTTTTTATTATAGAAAAATTAGGAAGATTTTAAATATATCTTTTAGAAGTATCTTTTTCAACACATAAAAAATTAATATCATGCCAAATCCTTAATATCTGAGCCATTTTTTAAGATCTGATATCACTTTACCCAAGAATTACTTTAAAAAGATCACTCTTGTTGCATATTTGAATGTTGATTTTTAATACGTTGGTTTTGGCTCCACTAATCCAAAAGGTTTGACCTCTCTGTGATGTAGGAATCAAACCAAAGCTCCCTTAAGAGGTCCGACTCACATCTCAAGATAATAATACTAGTTTAATCTGAAGGAAGCTTCAAGTAATTTTTATTAGTTTTGTAGATTTTGATGTTCCTATGTTGCTGCAACCCAAAATTTCCTTTTCTGTGGTAAAAAATTGCTAGTGATAAGTATTAAATTTTACTATAAGAATAATATGTATTTTCATATGTTTCATATGGATATGAAAGACTTTGAGTCTAATTACATGGAAAACTTAGAGTATGAATATTTGTCAAACCACAAATATTTCAGAATATTTAAAATGTTCCTAATTAAATTAAATGCTTTTAATATATATGAAACTTTTCCTTACAAATATACAGGTATTTTACCTTTTAAAATAGAAGGTACATTTTAAAACACATCAACATATAAATCAAAATTAATACCCAAACTAAGTTTTTTCAAAACTCAAATGTTAAAACATTCACGGAGGTGAAAAGGCAAGAATGTATAGCCAGTTGAGTGTAAACAAAATAATATTATTTGGGATTTTGTGACGTGGGCTGATCTTATTGGAGTTAGACAATATCTCAAAGTAGTTTTGATTTGCATTTCTCTGCAGCTAACATCATTCTTAATGGTGAGAAACTAGAAGCTTTCCATCTAATATCAGGAAAGCAGGATATATTCTCTCATTGATCTTATTCAATATCATACTGGGTGTCCTAATTAATGCCATAAGACAAGAAAAGGAAATAAAATTTGTACATATGGGGAAGAAAAAATTAAAACTTCCTGTGTACATACATGACATGTTTATCTATGTAGAAACTCCCAAAACAACTAAAAATTCTCACCTGCATCTACTACGCAATTATAGCAAGGTTGCAGGATACAAGGTTAATATACAAAAATGAATTGCTTTCTTATATATATGTTACCAACTAACAATTGGAATTTCATTAACACACGCAAAATGAAATACTTAGGTCTAAATCTAACAAAATAGGAACAAGATCTATATGAGGAAAGCTATAAACTTCTGATGAAAGAAATTAAAGAATATGTAAATAAATGAAGAGATGTTCCATGCACATTGATTAAAAAATTTAATGTTGTTGAATATCAGTACCTCTCAACTTGGTAGAGTCAATGAAATCTGAATCACAGTATCAGTAAGGTTCTTTTTGCTTTGCTTTGCTTCATTTTATTTTGACAAACTGGTTATAAAGTTTATATGGAAAGGCAGAAGATCCAGAATACTCAACCCCATACTGAAAGGAGGGGGGGTTACACCGTCCAATTTCAGGCATTGCTATAACACTACGATAATCAAGACAGTGTGGTGTTGGTGAAAGAATAGTAGACAAATAGATAAATGGAATAAAATAGAGAGCCCTGAGATAGATCCAAATACAAATAAAATTAACTGATGAAAGAGCAAGAGAAACTTACTGGAAAAAAGAGAGTCTTCTCAAAAAATGGTATTGGAAGGAAGGTCAGATATGAGAGTTCTGTATTTTCCTCTGTTTTTCTGTAAGCCTAAAACTTCTAAAATGAAATGAAGTCAGTTAATTAAAATAAATATTAAACATTTAAAAATCTATTCCAAAAAATAGGGTACAGAGATAGATATAGCTATATAAACATATAAACCTTTACATAAAACAAAAGCTTTGACATGAAACATATGAACACATGAAAAGGGGTCTAAATACATTAAAAAAAAATTACTGAGAACATCTGTATTTTGCAGTAAATTGGACCCAAACTGAAGAAGGTAGAAAAATAAGCAGACAGAAATAAAATTAATATGTCCACTCAAAATAAAATAAATATTGCCAGCACAAGGCAATATAATGAGGATTCTAAAGGTTCACAATATAAACAAAAGCATAAATAACCCTTAAAAAGTTACCCTCACTTGAGACTATGTGCAGCATCTGGGCCAATCGCCCACTATACAGATGTTCTATAAAAGTCAACTACAGTAGCCCCTGTTCAGCTCAGGGAAAGTTCTCTGGGTGTTTGCACTAATCCCAATAGCATATTTGAAAACCCAGCAGACTCTGCAGCCAGACAGAGCATCTTGCAAACCTGGATTCCAAGTACTAATGGATGCCATAAGGCAGGTAACAACCCCTGGAAGGCTATAAATTAGGGTGGTAGAGTTGGTGTCCAAGCCCTCGGGTCAGCGCATGGGTCAGATTCTAGCTCTGTCTCTTCCTAAAGGTGAGGCCGTGAGAATCCAACAAGAAAGTGAGTGTGTGTGTTAACTGTTAAGATAGTCTGGGTTCTACTCCATTGACTACCTTGTGGGTCTTTCTCTGCTTGGACTCCTTGGATGGTCAATTCTATTAGACAAGATGGATGATTCTGATTTTGGTTTTTGTCCCAGGGTGTTGCCTCTGAGATCTCTCTATTCCTTTCAGACAATGCTACTTCTGTCTTCTGCCTGTGGTCTAGGTCCCCGAATTCCAGCCAAGGCTCGGTTGGATGCTGCTGCTGCTTGTTTTGAAAGAGAAAGCAGCACCTGTGTACCTCCCACATCAGAGCCAAGGTGGCATCATTGTCCCTGTGAGATTAGGGTAGCAATTACTTATATTGAGAAAGATAAATAAAACATTCTGTACATTGTAGCAATGTGTGAGTTCAAACAAAATGAAATCAATTTTACTTAAAGAAGGAAGAGGCCCTATATGGTTACTGGTAGACAACGATGTGGATTGTCTCATAGAAAATGCAGATTGGACAGGCTCCTGAACATGAGGAATTCAGGGGCGAAGGTACGGCTTCTCTGCTCCTGGCTGCGGTGCAACACAGCTGACAGCAGACAGTAGGAGAAATGTTGCACCTGCTTTTTTATGGCCCGGTGATTGGGCAGAATTTTATGGCCAATAGCAGTCAAAATCTGGCAACTATACATTTGCAGCCCAGAAATGGAATCACCAAAACAATCTGGGGGGAAATAACCCAGCAAAATGGTAGAAATAATTTCACCCAATCATTAGAAAATAAGACAAAGAAAGATTGTAAAAATATAGAGATTAGGGAGAAGGGCAGAGTTTGGGTCAAAAACAGAAAGGGAATTTTTAAAAATGAAAAAAAAGACTTGAGGAAAGGAGCATTGTGGGATGTTTCCAAAGCTTTAGGAAATGAATGAGACATATTTCAGAAGAACCTCAAATTGTACTTTGTGCTTCTGTAATTAGTACAAGATTAAATCAGAGATGCAAAAATAAGGGAATGTTGAAAATAGAGTGACTAATTCTTCATATCTGAAATAAATATTCGCTTTGTTAAGAAAAGGAAAATGAAAGCAAATGAAAACGCACAAATGTTCAAGATTTTTCATTAAAAAAATATATCCTTAAAGCACTAAAAACAATTCCAATTAATTAAAATAATAAGAGGAGAAGACACCAGGGGTCAGCACACCTAATTCTGAAGAAATTATTTATTATATTGTAATACCCATGGGGTTTATAGGCAGCAGGTCCATAAACTTATTGTCATTATTATTTCATTATTGGTAATAATGATACGTATAGTGGATGCTGCTTTTTAATGTCACTAGGTTAATATAGTAAAAGGTCTGACCTAGATCCTCCAATATATTGAGTGTCAAGAGTGTCTGTTCATGTCAGAATAATTTTTAACATCTAAATGTATGTAGAAGATAAACTTCTTTTTGAATAATCACATTTTAACAGCCTAATCCCAAAGCTTAAGAACTTTGTCATTGCATAGTGGCCCAGGGCCCAACTCTTATACTAGGCTTCCCACACTCAAGTCCTGCCTCTATCCCTTACTTATTGGGTGACCTTAGGCAAATTGCCTACTCTCTGGGCCTGTTTCTTTATGCATAACCCAGGGGTGTTAATAGTACTTACTCTATAAGTTTGCTGTGAAGACAGAGTTGAAATAGGTAAATCCCACAGAGCAATGAACAAACAAGACAACGGATGAGTAGTGGAGATAGCTGATGGGCAGGGATCACGGCCGTAGCAACTCAAGAAGCACCTCCCCCTGGACACACCCCTTCCACCCAGAACCCATGGGTGGTGCCTGAGAAGTCCAGACATTTCCCATGCTCTGGCAGTGTGTGCAGCTGGGCAGGAGATCTGCTAGATGTGCTCCAGAAGTCAAAGCGACCCTGAAGCAAGGCTGGGAGGTGAACCCTCTTGAGCTGGCCTGATTCCAAATAGGAGTGGGCACAGAGGAATTGTAGCACTGTGAAGAGCAGACCCAGCAAGGACAGAGTTCCCAGTCTCATCACCTAGAGCTGTGGTTGTCCAGCCCCTGGGCTACACGCTGACACCAATCCACAACCTATCAGGAACCAGACCACACAGCCTGAGTTGAGCAGTGGGTGAGCAGTGAAGCTTCATCTGTATTTATAGCCTTTCCCTATGGAGCATCACTGCCTGAGCTCCACCTCCTGTTAGATCAACAGGGGCATTAGAATCTCCGAGGAGCACAAACCCTACTTGTAGACTGCATGTGAGGGATCTAGGCTGCACACTCCTTCTAACAATCTAGTGCCTGATGATCTGAGATGGCACTGAGGCTGGAAGTGATGCTCGTGCTGGGATCATCTAGATGCAGGAAAATGAGCTCAGAGCTCCCACTGATTCTGCATCATGGTGACTTGTATAATGATTTCATTATACGTTACAATGCAATAATATTAACAATAAAGTGCACAATAAATGTTTTGTGCTTGAGTCACCCCCAGCCTTATCATGGAAACGTTGTCTTCTGTGAAACCAGTCCTTGGTTCCAAAAAGCTTGGCCTAGAGGGTTGAGCTGCCCTTCACCTGTAAGTCAGTAGGGACAGCAAGGACTGTCAAGCAGCCCTCAGGAAACAGGATCCTCACTTCAATTCTCCATCTTCAGGAAACTTCCCCAGCACCTAGAACTTATCAGGAAAAGAGAAGGACAAGAGGTAGGCGCCGAGAGCCCATGTG
Organism: Perodicticus potto; assembly: GCA_963574655.1. NCBI lineage: Eukaryota > Metazoa > Chordata > Mammalia > Primates > Lorisidae > Perodicticus > Perodicticus potto. Next base: position 7,846 of record CAUYRH010130808.1, on the reverse strand, counting down.
CTTATGCTTAGAGAGACACTGGGTTAAGTTTTCTTAATAAATCTGAACCAAGCCAGTCTTAAATGGCAAACTTAAGGTTTTTTCCAACTATCAGCAGAAATAAAGGCTTAAGGGAAAGTTGAGATCAATCTTTACAAAATAAAGAAAAATGAGCCACTGCAATATTTCTCAGAGAGCCTTTCGTCACTCAAGTGGTCATCATTTCGGTTGGTCAGGACAGTCTTGCTGGACTCCTGCCCCAAAGTAATGGACATTACCCCTCCCCCTCAGCTGGGCGCTGCTGGGGCTGTTTGTAAGGTCTCCCTGATGAGGAATCGCTCAATTTTAAATCCTTTGTCCAGGATTTCTAAGAGCTGTCACATAGACTTATGCCATTAAATAGCAAAAGTTCAAGCTATCAAAATAGCACTGAACATAAAGGTGGGGCAGAGCAGAGGTGAGCTTTCAGAGGCAGGAGAAGTCCTGAACGCACAGCTGCGTGCTCCCTTGGCTGGGGCTGCCTGAGCACTTCCCCTAGTGTGTAGCCCTGGGTGAATTAGACAACCTGGATGAAATATTTAAAGGTAAGAATTCTATGGGTAATATTATTTTTCATTTTTTCCAGGGTACAAACACTTACCCATGGAAGGACCACAACAGAGTGACATTGTGGCAATAACTAGAGCCACTGGAAGAAAGCCTAGGTAGGGCCTGTCGGGGCAAGCGACTCACCTGGCCCTCCCTGCCTCTACAGGGGCCACACACAGGCCCCTGGCAATGAGGAGGGCCTGGAAGAGGGATCTGATAGGGTTGGATTGGCGGGGGGGGAATTCTGAGATGGTTTTTTTTTTTTTTTTGAGCAGAGTAGAGGTGAGAGAAACAGGGGCTTAGCCTAGCAGGCGGCTTCTCAGGGGCTAAGGTTTTATCTGGCATAGTGCACCCAACATCCTGGGGCCCCATCCTGGAGTGCCAGTGTCCCAGAACACAAGCCTGGCACCCCTGCCCTCTACACACCGAAAGACACCCTGATATTCACCGCCAGGGACTCTCTTTCCCTGCCCTGTCCTACCAAGAGAAGTTTTCTATCTACAAACTTGGCTTCTAGGAATTAGGCCCGTAGAAATTTCTACCATGGAGTTGAGTTGGACAAACATGTTTAAAACTAGGCAGGGAGTGGGTCTGCTGTCTAAGACCCAGATCTGTGGCCTCCATGGGTAGTTCATGAACAGAGCTTTTTGCTGAGGTGGCTTTGACCTGGTCACATGTGTGAGGAAAGGAACAGGAGGTCCAACAGCTCAGCTTCCAGACAGGTTCCATCAGCTCCAGCCTGGTGTCACCAGAAAACCTTTTGCACAGCAAAGCAAGGCGGGATACTGCAAGCACCCCTGGCACCCTGAGTCCTTGTCCCAACCCCCTACCAGAAAGCATGTGGTGAGAATTGTTCACAAGAGCATGATTCTCCAGACACCACGCTTCAGAGAAGTCCTGGAAAAGGGACCCAGGTGAGGGCAGCCAGGCTGGTCCAGTGAGGACACAGGGCACCAACTGCCACCCTCTGGGGTGAGATGCAGATTTTCAACTGGCCAAATACTGAAAGAATCTTTGGCTTTGACTAGGTCACATGTTGCTCCTGAGTGTATGGACTCCTATGACCATGAAAAGTCATCAACATTGCAAGGAGCAGTAGGCCTGGATAGGGCCCAAGGACCCGCACTTGGTGATTTCAGAGGACGTTTGTTTCACATGCCCATCCTTGAAGGAGCACTGAATGGTGCTGGAATTGATTTTTCAGGCCAAAGATTAAATATCAAAACTGCAGATTTTTTTTTTTTGAATTGGGAAAACACATCCAGCAATCATGTTAACACAAACAATCTTTGTCAGCAATCTGAGGTCAGGTTCAACCAAAACAACTTAGTTTTTAGTGATCGCCAACAACAACTTCTTTCCCACCTCCATTTTATAATCTTCATCTTACTCACTGCACTTTTTCCATTTTTATGTTTCTTATTGTTTATCTAATTATAAACTACGTCATAAACGATAATTATTGAGATCTAGAGTATTTTACTTTTCCTGTATATTTATTTATTTTTTCCTTTTCCAAGAAGAGAAAGAGATTTGGGGATTTTCTTCTCAGGGTAGTTTACGTTTCAAAATCAAACAGAAATTGCCTAAGGACAATCTTTCTTTCTGATTTTCATTTGTGAAAACAAAATAATGGAGAGATTTGGGCAGAGGAAAGAGAGACAGGTACCTAGTTTGAGAGTAAGGCAGGAGGTAAGTGACAAGAGTGAATGATTCATCAAGATAAGAAGGAGACAGTAGTCAAATTTTTGTTTTTAGCAGCTGAGAGAGGGTAAAGAATTTCAGAAGAGTGGGAGAAAGGAGTTACCTCTGGCTGCTGATTCCAGAGCACAGAGTCCCCTGCCCACAGGTGGCACCAAAACTGTGGAGCAGCTTTCAAGACTGTTGAAGCCTTATGACTGTCATATCAAGGGTGGCTAGAGAGGGGCGCCAAATGATGGAGCTTCCCAAGTGATCTCCTTTGTGAAAGACTCAGAAGCCCTGAAGGGCCCCTGGCTGGCAGCGTTGTCACTCAACCAGTTTCCTTTGCCTGCTGTCCAAGAGGAAGCCAATACCCTGAGACAGCAAGGTTTACAGCTGAGAAAGAGTTTTAATTCTGCACAGTGCTAAGTGGGGAGACTGGAGGGATTTTTCAAAACTGCTTCCCAGAGAATTTCGGACACAGGGTTTTTAAGGATAGTTTGGTGGACAGATTAGATGATTGGGTTTGCTAATTGGTGAGGTTCAGGGCAAAAATTATAAGGGTGTAGAAATCACGTTTTAGCTCCTGGGTTCACAATCCTGAGTCAGTTTCTTGGTGTGGACCGCTGGTGTGGGTGGGTCAGAATCCAGTAGGATGTGGGACCTCAGAAACCACCTTTAGGTTTCTAACGGTGATATTATCTATGGAGAAGAGTTAAGAATCTTTATTCTTACCCACTATGCGGCTCCGGAGTAGCAGTTAATGGACAGTGACCATTATTATTTTTTGCTAGGCCTGTTCCTTCACAGAGTTTTGTCTTGTACCTCTTTATTAATTTGTAAGGGGCAGTTTTAGCAGTTGGGAAAGATAGTAGGACACAGAAAATCAAGTCCCAGTAATGATGGCTATGAAGTTTTCTATCAACGGTAGATGTGATTTTATTTTTAATATTCAGTATGAATTCATATTCAATATGAGTTCGTATTCATTTCAACACTCGGGGAGGTGAGTAAAAACAGTTTAAATTCAGCTATTTAAATTAGAGTTACAACTATTGGAATTGACGGATCCGAGTTTTACTTCCTGTTGTTCTGTCCTCCTCCTAATAGATCTTCTAACGAGTTATGCATTTGGAAAGGAGGAAATCCAAAGGTAAAACACTGGCAAAAGAACAAGAGAGTTGGCAGAATGGCATATCAATACCTAAATTATTGAGAAGAGGGTAATACCTATGATTCTTTACTGCAGGGGTATCCAACCTTTTTTTCTCTTCTGTCACACATTGGAAGAAGAGTTGTCTTAAATACACAAACATCAATAATAACTGATGAGCAAAATAAAAAGTCTGTGCATACCTTTTATGATATCTGACAGCACCGAGGAACAAAACAGGCCTCAAATAATTTGCATGTGGCCTGTGGCCAGTTGGACACCCCTGCTTTCATGCTACCATTACTAATATTCCAGTAGCGATAAGTAATGATTTTCCTACAGCTCTACCTCTAAATAGGCTTGTTTTCCTTTTGTTTGTTTGTTTGAAATCGTTGTCCTCTGCATTAAGGATCCCTTTTAAATGATGTTAGTTTAAGTACCACTGCCCCAAAGCCCCCTAATGTAACTTTTCTTGACGTGGGGTAAAGACTCTGTGAAGAATGGAACTTGGTCTTTTTTGGATAGATGTAAAGGTGGCATGACTTGTCATCAAGAAACTCAAACAGTTCATGTTCAGCAGAAATGAAAATTATATTTTTGGTTAGAACCTTTTAGGAAAGGCGTTATTGACATATTAGTCACATTTTATAGCAGCCAAGAGGAAAAAATATGACTAAGAAGAAAATGTCTCATGTTCATGTGAAAGACTTCAGCTTCCATGTTCCTGTACTGAATATCTCAGTATCATTTTTACTCTTTTAGAGGGATATGTTCTTGGTTTCAACGGGATTTCTCCAGGCAAGAACTTATCAGAATTGAGGATTCGTTTTTAGCCTTGGTCACTTTCCTTACACTTCCTCATCAACTAAGATCATTATATAGTTTTTTTTTTTTACAGAGAAAAATATGAAACCTCCAGTTTTTGAGGAAGAAGTAGAGTTCTTGGTGGCTAAATGTGTCTACAATAAATCTGTTTTTCTTTTTCTTTTTTTTTTTTTTTGAAGGCAAGCGTGGAATAAAGTTTATTGAGGACGACATAGGGAGGTTGACAGAGTAAGAGTAAGATATAGGTTTACAGAGCAAGATACATTCACCGTAGACAGCGAACGGGCCTCCACTGCCAGGGCGAATAGGCAAATAGGATGTAATAATCATTTTTGAGAGGTTATTTTATATTTCATAAAATAATAACTTGTTATTAAGTCATTTGCAAGCAAATAACACCCTGACACATCTATAAGTAAATAAAAGAACTGATTTATGTCAGGGAACCACTTTACCCACATTTTCAAGAATATAGTATGTAACAACTTAGGAGTATTTCTGAGACAAAGAGAAAGAGGAGGTTTTTCTAAGCATTGGCTGAATTAACAGTTCTTTCTGTGTGGCGACACATGCTATTTTGTTCTAGAAGAATTTTTTAAGGAAAGGATCTTTTTGATTGGGGATCCAACTTCAACCAGGGTTCTGGAGAACTAAGTCTTTACTGAGTCTCTATTAAATCTGGGACCCCATTTCTATTGGGCTGCAACGCCTTCATCAAAGCTGGTCCCGAGGAGATAAATCCTGGATGTGAAACAAGGTGAAAAGTGTTTCACTCATTGCATTTCAGCCTCTGTTGTCCTTGGAATAGTTTTTTTACTGAAACAAAGTTATAAATGAGTAAGCAGTCTGACCTTTCTAACCCCCTTTCGCCTTTGCTCTGTCAGCAAAAAGTACAGAAAGTCCTCATTATCCAAGAATAATCAGTTCCAGGGAAGATCCACGTAATGGTGATTCTGCACAAAATGAGAACTGATATCTAATAGTAAATAGAAAACAAAAAAGAAAGTTTGATTAGGATCTTATCATGAAAAGTAAAGCAATAATTATAAAAATCAGTTTTATATTGCATTTAAAAAACGTAGGCTGTAATTGCATCTTATTGTGATAATTCTAGGATAAAAGAGGAATTAAGTACTGATTGCATTTTTGGTGTATAATTTTTCCCACCAAGTTATCTGATTGCTCAGCTTGCCATTCTTCACATTTGACTTCTACTGCAAACTAGAAAGAGGGTCATTTTTCTTTGTAAGTATATTCAGGGATTTTCTTGTATTTTACAAGGTCTTTTCTTAATCCCCTTTTATTAAAATCGTTCTTTTCCAAGTATCATCATCCTTGTAAATTTCTTTTCTTCAATTGTCAACTGCCTAGCTCTGCCAGATTTTTGTTTGCCAGTGGCTTTGTGAGCAGAACGCTTCTTGAGCATTCTTTTCAATCACTTTATGAAATCTTACATGGAGGTAAGATTTCCAATTTTTCTTTTCTTATCTTGTTTATTTCTTTCTTTTATTTTTCTTTTCTTTTTTTTTTTTTTTTGAGACAGAGCCTCAAGCTGTCACCCTGGATAGAGTGCTGTAGCATCACAGCTCACAGCAACCTCCAATTCCTGGGCTCAAGCGAGTCCCAAGTAGCTGGGACTACAGGTGCCAGCCACAACGCCAGGCCATTTTTTGGTTGCAGCCGTCCTTGTTGTTTGGCGGGCCCAGGCTGGATTCGAACCTGCCAGCTCAGGTGTACATGGCTGGCGCCTTAGCCCGCTGAGCCACAGGCGCTGAGCCTCTTTTTCTTTTCTTTTCCTCCCTTCCTCTCTTTCTTTCTATGATAGGCTCGTGTACTGTCACCTAGGGTAAAGTGCAGTAGCATCATCCTAGTTCCTTGCAACCTCAAACTTCTGGGCTCAAGTGATCCTTCTGCTTCAGCTTCTTAAGTAGCCAGACCTATAGGTTTGTGCCACCACATCTGGCTCAAAATTCATTTACAAAATTCACAGATCATTGAATGTGTTTGTAGCGCAACCAATAAGCAGTTTTACAACCTATTTTGAGAATGGACTTGCTCACAGAGAACAAGGACAAGTTCAGGCCTCAGGCTTCTTGCTCTGCAGAACTACCACCTGCCCTGGTAATTGAGCGTGGGTCGGGCACCTGCATCAGCTTCTCCCACGTGGGCTCTAACCACGGAGCTGCTGCTGGTCTGCAGCACTCCAGGGCGCAGGGCTGCTGGCAGGATTCCTTTACCCTGTTCATGCCCTGCTGTGGGCACCTAGATTGGTCACCGCACAAAGCCCAGTCACAGTCTCTGAGAGATTCGCTGGACACCATTTTTTTCATGGGCGAAGGAAGAATGACCATGCAGTGTCATGAGGAATGACGAAGCCAGCACTAAACAAATTATATTAGAGACCTGCAGAGACAGCAAGTTCTATCTGAAAAGCCGTGGCATTCTTCTCTATCCAGTATTCTAAATCTTCACTGATAAATCACTATTTCTTACACAGGCCCATGACTTTTGTAATACATTTTTAATAAAGTTGTTTGCATAGGCAGGGATCCCACCAAAAATATTAACTCAGGGCTTCACACTTTGAGGATTTCCCTAGTTAATTGGCTTTGGACAGTCTTCCTTTGCTCGAATCCCAGCTATGTACTTTTGAGCAAGTTACTTAATCTCTCTGTTCTTCAGTTTCCTCGTGTACAAAATGAGGATAATACAGCATCAGTTGTTGTAAAGATTAAATAAATTGATCTATATAAAGCCAGTGCCTTGTCTATGATGTGAACTCAGTAAATACCATTATGTCTTATCATTTATGAAGGCACCACTTCACTTCAAAGACTGAATATTCACAAGGCCTCTGGTGGTGTTGTGAAAGAGTTTCCTGAAAGTTTGGTCATAACATCTTTAAAGCACAGAATTTCCTCACATCTTTGGCCTTTTTAGATTAGCCAAAAGAAGATGGGAGTATAGAGAAGAGAAAATAAATGAAATTACAAAAAGAGAAATAAAGGAAAGAACCAAAGTTGAGCTAGAGGGGGGAAAGGTGTCTGAAGAAAAGGGAAATAAACAAAGAAAATATGAATGAAGGTGAGAAATTATCCTTAGCATTTAAGTATTTTATAGCCACTTGCCTGTGTATACTGGCAGCAGGTTGACTGGAACCTGGAACTTAAAGATGGGTTTGTCTATTCTCACCAAAAAACAACCGCCACCAAAAGCAAACAAATGACCCCTCACATACACACAGACAGGGACTTTCAAAAAAAACTTTTGGAACGTTTTGTTTATATTTTTGATTCTGGTGATGGACAGGTATACATTAAATATCTAGGGTCCCTTTGCATATCAATTATACGTTAATGAGTATTTTTAAAAATAAGAGATTATCTTTGTTATCCTTCTATCTCTCTTAACCCCATCAAGAATGACTTATTATTATTAATATTGCTTAATATTTTGATGCAGTACATCTGTTTTCTTTTCTGTATTTATCTTCGTTCATTCTTTACGTGGTTTTTGTTTCTAGTCCTTATCTTAAACATTGCTATTGTTATTAAATTTTTAGCCTTTTTAAGTCTGTGAAGGCAAAAAGTGGAAACCTAATAAACACATGCATATGTAAAA
>CAUYRH010130806.1:0-44577 GCA_963574655.1 Perodicticus potto | reverse complement strand
ATCACAGCTCACAGCAACCTCCAATTCCTGGGCTCAAGCGAGTCTCCTGCCTCTGCCTCCCAAGTAGCTGGGACTACAGGCGCCCGCCACAATGCCCGGCCATTTTTTGGTTGCAGCCGTCATTGTTGTTTGGCGGGCCCGGGGCTGGATTCAAACCCGCCAGCTCAGGTGTACGTGGCTGGCGCCTTAGCCCGTTGAGCCACAGGCGCCGAGCCACCATCAAAGATTTCTAAAGGTCTTTGAAAAACATTCCATTAGTTATTGGATGTCAGGTGACAGATTTTATATGCCCTCCTGTGATTTAGAAGTCTACCTCCTATTACCCAGACTGAATACAAGCTCATCACTAAATAAAGGTATAAACAGTTATTGGGGGGTTCTTGTGGAGGTTTCCAAAAAGGACTTCTAATCAGTTCAAGTACTTAATAATCACCATAATTTGATCCCAAAGGGTTATAATTAAAGATACTAGAAGAAAGAATGTCTTTAGCTTAAAGTAGGTGTCTTCTTATTTTTAATTTCAGCTCTATCATTTAATAGTTAGGGGAACCTTGGGCAAATCACCTCATCTTTCTAATCTTTAGTTGTGTTACCTATAAAAAGGAGATACCTTTCTGACAATAGAATTATTGAAAGCACAGTGAAATAGTGTATGTGAAGGGCCTAACTTGATGCCTGGCACGTGGTGGGCAGGCAGTGAATGACAGTGGCAGCTGCTTTTTACTGATGTTGGTCAGCATCACATCACATCTACTATGCCCTGCGCCTACCTCAGTTCCACAGCATGATGATGACTCTGCACTGCCAACTGAATGCGATTGACCAACTGTCTTACTGCTTGGCTTTTAGCTGGCTTCTGTTTTACCGAGAGAACATTTCCGACAACCAGTGTGTATTAGAAGAAGGCCTCTATTCTGACCTCACTTCCTGCGGCTGCCCAGCGTCTAGAGTCAAATCTCTCAAGCCCATTGATTATGTGAGTACTTGGCTTAGAGCATGTTTGAGATTCTTTTTCTTGTCCAGTTTAATTACCATAGATGATAATGTAAAGTTGGAAGAAATGATACAAAGGGAAATGTTAAACTATCAAAAATATGAGTAACCTATTTATCAGTTATAAAGTTGAGGTTCACTCGCCATATCCAACCAAAATAGAAGACTGATATTTTTCTTTTCTTATTTCGTAATTAGGGGTACAGACTCAACACCTAGAGTAATATAGGCTTGGGCTTAAATTTTGATACTTTTAACTAAATCAGCGAAGTTGGTAAGGAAACCAAGTAACTTAAACGATTTATTTGCAGCTATTGTGTGAGTTTTTAACAAGAAGATTAATAAAGAATTTTCATGTAAGAAAAAAGAAAAAAAATACATTCATTTGTGATTAGAAGTGGAGAGGAAAAAAAGGAAAAGATTATGCTGAAAAAGAAAAAATAAAGTACTTATAAAGTAGAAAGTACTACTTATAAGGCCATTGGTACATTAAATAAGAAGATGTTTGTAAAATGTCCAATATGTGGTGAGCATTCAATCAATATGAGCTGTTAATACTATGGATATTACTGTCATAGCTGCTAAAATATAAAAATAATAGCCTGACCACCGTATAATTCTATTAGATCAGTCATATAACAATTTATCTGCTACTTAGGTTTACAATGTCATTTTAAGTCATGGACCACCACTGGTATTGATTTCAAACCTTGTTTGGGGGAACTCAGGCTTTCTGCCTGGTGTGTGCAGAATTATCTGGGTCACCTTGGGGGCCCATTTTTGTAAAGGAAGTATGTTCTCGGTTTCAACACATTTATTTAGAATTTTAAATGTAAGAAAAATAGCATCACTGCTCTGGGACATCAGTTCTGAGCTCCTGATGAATCGGGTCTGTGCAGAAGAAGTAGTGAAGATCTAAGGTATGTCCAAGGTATCTAGTTATGGCAGTTTTCTAGGGACGTGTAAGTCTGCCCTGGCACCTTCAGAATCTCAGCTTCTTTGTCTTACAGAAAATCCATCATTTTAGTCTGGGTATGGTGGCTCATGCCTATAATCCCACACTTTGGGAAGCTGAGGTGGAATGATAACTTGAGGCCAGGAGTTTAAGTCTATGTTTTCTGAGAAACAACTCTAAGGATCAAGTAGTTAAAGGAGATAAAATCATATAGGGATTCATAAAGCTGGTTATAGTACTATTTCACAAGGCATTCCTGGGTAAAGTATTCTTGGTATCAAGCTAAGAATAGAATCTGGGCTTAGGAACAGGAATAGAAATAGAGTCCTTGGTCTCTCTCAATAGCTTTATAGACATCAACTTAGAAAAACTAAGTGGCTACTGATGCTTTCTGTCTGTAGGAGGAAAATGGTTAAAAAGAAAAAAAGAATGTGGTTGGTAAGTCTCACAGGTTTTGATGATGTTGAAAAAAAGGCTTTGGAAAGTAGTCCACATTTACTGGGAAGGGAATTTTCTTAGCAATTTTTAGTGGCCAAATCAATAGACGATACTTGTTTGGTATTAAACAAAAGATATAGGTCTAAATATAAAAGTATATGTAGGACTCTTACTTCAATAAACTAAGCAATTTTCTAGGGAGGGCATTTTATAAACAGGATCAAAAGTAATGAGTATTATTGTTTTTCTTTGAAGAGTTCTAATTTCTTTATAGTCATGAAGTATGAAATGAATAATTATGACCGGAAGTGAAAATGTGCAGAAGGAAAGAAGTGCTTTTGGTTAAATTGTCCTATGTAGTTGCTTGTCCTTAGTTTTGGTCCCATGAACTCCAAGCAATGTGGGTAAAGATGCTTACCAGGAAGACTTGAAATCTGTAGACTTTGACTTCAAGAACTAATCAAGGAGTATATTCAGTTTATGTAAGGGCAGTACGTGGGTTTTCTTAATGTCTTTTCAGAGTATATTTTAAATCTTTGAAAGGTCTTTGTTGAAGACATGTTGAGCAGCAAGTTTGGTGCTGGAATAGAAGGTACACGAGATGAGGTTAGGTAACCCAGCAAAGATCCAGATTGAGGCTCGGCGCCTGTGGCTCAACAGGCTAAGGCGCCAGCCACGTACACCTGAGCTGGCGGGTTCGAATCCAGCCCGGGCCCGCCAAACAATGATGACGGCTGTAACCAAGAAATGGCTGGGCGTTGTGGTGGGCGCCTGTAGTCCCAGCTACTTGGGAGGCAGAGGCAAGAGACTCGCTTGAGCCCAGGAATTAGAGGTTGCTGTGAGCTGTGATGTCACAGCACTCTATCCAGGGTAACAGCTTGAGGCTCTGTCTCAAAAAAAAAAGATCCAGATTGACCGTGAAGAGGCCTCAACAGGCAGCACTGCCTTGGTGCATCACCTGGGAAGCCCCAAGGTTCTGAGTTGACTGGACCTAGAAAGAATGTGGAAACCTATGGTCAATTTAGTAATTTGTACATAGTGGATTCTGGTGACTGGAATGCTTCACAGTTCTGTCCTGAGCATTTTTGTGCCTCTCCGGAAGAACTCAGGAAACTGAATTGTTCATTAGAAGGTTATTTATTGAGCCTAATAATTGGATAAAACAAGATAAACATTTTGAACATTCCAAGCTTCTTCCACCCCTTGCAAAAGAGTCTCCTACCACTCCCCAGGCCCAGTCACTCATGCGCTCCAGATGCTGTGTGTCCTTTCCCCGTGCAGTGCTAGACACACTCCGTCTGTTCTGCATCTGTGATTCCTTCTGCATCCTCTCTCCCCTCACTCTTTTCTTACTCGGGCATTGATATGCCTTTTACAATAGGTTTGTTAATACTACTGCCTATGCCACAACCTAGTGGGATTCTGGATTTGTTCTAGGAAATGTTTCTGTCCACTGGAGTTTGACTTTGTGTCAAAAGCTAATCATGAGGTAATCTTTTCATTTTAGTCAAAACTGAAGAATTCTAAAGGAGTTTCCTATAGTTTACATCCCAAGACATGCTGGAACTTAGTGCTTAAGTGGCAATGTGGTATAATATTGAGGAGTCTTAAGACTTTAACTTCATACAAGATCAGTTATATCTTACAAGTGATCAGTTGTTCCAGGCTGACTTCTGTTGGTGCAGATTTCTGTTATATTCAGGAGGCCCCTGGGTACATAATTTGCAGTCTTGCAGTCAATTTCCCATTAAAGGAAGCCGGGTCTGTTATGATGACAGAATAATATACACAAAATTATTCAAATTTGGTTTCCCCAAAAATCTAGTAACAGGGAACACTTCTGAGAGTTGATACATCACTGGGAGATTGTATTATTGTTTGAATATATTTCCTCTGTCAACCGCACTCTTGCCTAGGGAGGAAGATGAGGAGTCTGATCTCCTACGCACCCCACTGATGCTGTGCTTGGTCTCATGACTTGCTTTTGGCAAGAGAAGGGACACAAGTGGTGTCATAGCCAAGCAGAAGCTTCAAATGTGATTCTGTGGCTGGGGTCTCTCTTCCTCCTCACTATCATGCAAACAGGCATGTCACCACCTAAGGTGCTCATTAGCCTGGTCCCAAAACAAAATATATACCAAAAGTGTATCTGAAACCAACTTACAGCCCACTCCTCCCAGAGTAGGCAGGAGTGCAGTTGACAGAGTAAATATATTCAAACAATGATACAATCTACCAGAGATGTATCAACTCACAGAAGTGTTCCTGTTACTAGATTTTTTGGGGAAATCAAATTTGAATAATTTTGTGTATATTATTCTCTCTGTCATCATAACAGACCTGGCTTCCTTAAAAAAAAAAACAAACAGTTATTGTTCAGGTTCATTTTTAGTGACAGACTGGAGGTGGTTTGGTGGCTGTCAAATGAAGTATATGATAGACAAGTGCTATCTTATACTGGAAGACAAGACTACCTCAAAATATGGTCCCAAGTTACCTTTCAGAATTCATTTAGAATTGTAAAATCATAGGTAATTTAATATTGAGAAATTTTAATTTAACCACACCAAGATGATTCTGTTTAAGCATTTGCGAAAAATAGGTGGCCTAGTGTTGGGAAAGTGAACCAACGCCCAGGACTTTCATCAGGCTCTTTATAAGATGTATTTCTGAAAAACCTGTGTGTCTGATAATATATCTGAATATCTATTTCAAACCATAATGGAATAAGTTTCTATTAATTTGTTTCTTGTTATGATTTTCTGCAACCTTGGTTTGGTAAATTTGATTGTTTAACTGCAATTATAGGACCTTTTCAGATGAAAGGGATTGATATTAGGCTTAATAGAGCTTAAGTGTTATGTTGGGCCTTCTATATTTAGAAATAGTCATAAGGTGTGAAAGAGCAACAAGATGACAAAAAGGCCAAACCTGATGATTGGGGCATTAGGTGTTGGTTCTATGAATACAAAACATAACTGATAAGGAATTTTGTATAAGAAAGTTTAAAAGTATTCTATTTCACTTTGATCAAAGAAAAAGATTTGAAGTAGTAGAGTTGTTGTGCAGTGTTTATAATTATATAATGTGTGGCATTTGTAACATTTCACAATGTTGCTGAATATGCATTTTAGATTTATTTATTCAACATAAATGTTCAACACTTAGCTATGTACCAAATATCATGTTAAGTACTGGAAATGAATGAAAAAAAAATAATTAGATAACATAGTGAACTTTTGTCAACAAATCCAAATATCATTTTCTTCCTGGCCCCTCAAGTGTAGATGTTTCCCAGAGATCTATTCTTGGCCTTCCTTTCTTGTCCTTGGAATTTTCCGTTGTCATAACTTCGGGCTCTCACCTCCGTCAATGAAGATGATTCCTAAATCTTTAGAGTAAGCAGGAGTGTATTATTCCCTGAGCTCCATTCCCAGATTCCAGGTGGGCCTTTGTCAGCATGCTCCACCAGCAGCACCTTTCTCCTCCTAAACTTGTTCTTCTTTTATTCCCAATTGATCTATGCTGAAAGACATCATTAACCCCCGTCATCTAGTCTTACAAATAGTCTTCAGCTTTGATTTTCCTTACTTCATGATTTCCAACATTCAGTCACTACATATTAGCTATTTTACCCTATGACTTATCTTTTTTTCTTTTTTTTATTTGCACATATTCATGGAGTACAAACATAATTTTGCTACATTGACATACTGCATTGTGGTAAAAACAGGGTCTTCATTGCCTCTATCACTGAAGCAACAACACACATTGTACTCACCAAAAACATTCCCTCCTGACCGCCTCAAAGCAATTCTCCACTGCTTTGAGTCTCCTTTATCTATTATTTCACATTCCTCTTTCATGTGAACATTTATTTAGCTCCTACTTATAAGCCAGAATATGGGGTATTTGTGTTTGAGTATCTAAGTGGTTTAACTTAAGATAATGACCTCCAGTTCCGTTCAGTTGCTCACAAAGACATAATTTCATTCCTTTTTCTGGCTGAATAGTGTTCCATTGTGTATGTATACCACATTTTCTTGCACCCTCTGCTGATGGACATTTAGGTTGATTTCATATATTTGCTATTGTGAATAGTGCTTTGATACGTAAGTGCAAATATCTCTTTTATATAGGTATTTCTTTTCCTTTGGGTGAGATACTGAGAAGTGGGATTGCTATATCATATGGTAGTTCTATTTTATGTTCTTTGAGAAATATCCATGCTGGTTTTCATGGAGGTTGTACTGTTTACATTTCCACTGATAGTGTATAAGCTTTGCCTTTTCTCTGCATCCTCACCAACAGATCTGTTAATTTTTGTCTTTTCAATAATAGCCATTCTGATTGGCATAAGATATCTCTTTATGGTTTTAATTTGCATTTACTTAATGATTTATGATGTTGAACATTTTTATATGCTTTTCTTTGCCATTTGTTTGGCATCTTGAAATATCTATTCATGTGCTTAGCCCACTTTTTAATAAGGTTAATTGCTTTTTCATTGTTGTTGAGTTGATTTCCTCTTAAATATTAGATATTAGTCCCTTGTTAGATGTACAGTTTACAAATATTTTCTCCCATTCTTCACCTTATTTGTTCACTCTGTTGATTATTTCTTTTGCTGTGCAGAAGCTTTGTAGCTTAATTAAGTCCCATTTGTTTATTTTTGGTTTTGTTGCCTGTGCTTTTGAGGTCTCAGCCATGACTTCTTTGCCTAGATAAAATCCCAAAGAGTAGTATTTTTATGGTGTCAGCTATGTTATGTCTTAAATTTTTCCTGCCATCTCCCACTTTTATGACCAAGTTTAGAGCTTCATTCTGTCTTTCCCAAACTATAGTGATGGTCATTTAAATGATTTTCTTCTTTTGGCACTTTCTTCTTTCTCTCTTAATTGTAGCTTTGAGCAAGTAACCTCTGATAAAGTCCATACTCTAAGGTACTGTCTAACCTACTTTTCCAATGTTATTGCTCAGTCTTCATGTATCCTGTTCACAAAGGATGTCTTCTTTTCCAATATCTTCCTTCAACTTTATATTGTTCATGTGGCAATTTAACCCTGTATCTTTCTTCAGCTTTCTCTATTTCTGTTGTTCATCTAGCAGCTTGACAACTTAAAATGCTCTTTCTCTTTCCCATGTTTAAATACTGTAAGATTCACATTAAAGGACCCTGATTTTAGGAAGCATTGAATGATGTTCATTTCGTGTAATGTTTTTTACTCTGCCATAAATATTCTTTCTTTGTCTCAAGGTGCTTTGCACCTATTACCTTTCATCACACCTACTGAACCTGTACAACCATTGAGGACAGGGTCTATATTTATTTTAGCTTTGAATTCTTTTACCTCTATGTCCGTCTGTTTAGCAAGAGTATGATAAAAATATTAAGAATCCATTACCTCATAATAGATTTAACTAATTCATTCAGGCCTAATTATAAGCAGCACTTATATAAACTTTGTTCTTCCATTTCAGTTCTTTCTATAAAATAAGTTGTAGCTTGGACTTATCACAGGCTCATGTGTTATCCACTTACAATATTGTAGTAGTAGCTTTAAAAGTAGGAAAGTAGGGGATGGGTGGGGAACATAATTTAGAAAACAGTAATTTGCAGTGGTCAGCTACTATTGAAGTGTTTTAAAATCAGACTGGATATTAAAACAATAATGGCCAATATGGATGAGAGTAGGATATGTGAGTGAATGTTGGTTGACCTAAGAAGGAGGTAACTGAGTTTCAGACTACCTTAGAAGACATTAAAGCACTGGCCGACTACATGACCTGTAGTGAGTACTGCTGTTACTACATTTCCATGGGGCAGTAGTCTGCTCCTTGCTTCTGTAATGTCTCTGTGGGGAGTTGACATGGAAGTTTGGCCTTTGAAGTAATAATCCAGTGCTAGCAGCTACAAACTGGCAAGGCCAAAGAAATATTATAACCACAGGCTGTAGAAAAACTTCAGATGAATAAGACTATGATGACATAAATGATCTTAAGAATCTTATTCTTAGAATAAGAATTGATTCTTAGACAGTGATTCATTCTGTGTGAGGATACTGAAAAGGCACAACTATAAATAGAAGAAGACTATAAATCCAGCTTCACAGTGACAGGAAGCAATGATTTTATAAAGTGTAGAAGAATTTGGCTGCTATTAAACTTTTTAGCAGAACTCATACATAGTAAATGGTATTAACTATCATGCACACTGAAACCGAAGGCTAACAGATACCTTTAGTAAACATCACACTTCCTAGTGAGATATTTGAAGCAGTTCTCTTTAAATTGAGGCAGAAAACAAAGATCTCTACTATCACTACTCCATTCAATACATTCTGGAGTCCTAGCCAACAAAAAAAAAAAAATCCAAAAAAAAAAAAATAAGAATAAAACAAAAAAGAATATAAAGGAAGAAACCAAACTGGTAAGAGCATCTAACAGGGTCCAAACTTTTTTCTTCTCTGCTGCCAATTGAAAGAATAAGAGTTGATTTGGGCCACACATTAAATATACAAACACTGATGAAAGCTGATTAGCAAAAAAAAAAGTTCCTGTTCATACTTTTTAGGATATCAGACAGCACAGATAAGCAAAATAGTCCTCAAATGCTTAGCACATGGGCCATGGTTGTATATCTCTGAACAATTTAAATTATAAATTATTAGGATTATTGGGAATCTAACACATGGAGGTAAGCTTTTTTGAGCAAAATTGCAAAAACTTTATTGAAGGACATAAAGCAGCGGTTCTCAACCTGTGTGTCTCAACCCCTTTGGGGGTCAAACGACCCTTTCACAGGGGTTGCCTTAGACCATCCTGCATATCAGATATTTACATTACGATTCATAACAGTAGCAAAATTACAGTTATGAAGTAGCAACAAAAATAATTTTATGGATGGAGGTCAGCACAACATGAGGGACTGTATTAAAGGGTTGTGGCATTAGGAAGGTTGAGAACCACTGACATAAAGGATGAAGAGATATATAACCTGACTGGGTGCTGTGACTCACACCTTTAATCCTAGCACTTTGGGAGGCCAAGGCGGGTGGATTTCATGAGCTTAGGAGTTGGAGACCAGCCTGAGCAGGAGTGAGACTGCATCTCTACTAAAAATGGATAAACCAGCCGAGCATTGTGGTGGGCGCCTGTAGTTCTAGTTACTTGGGAGGCTGAGGCAAGAGGATCACTTCAGCCCAAGAATTTGAGGTTGCTGTGAGCTATGATGCCACGGCACTCTACCCAGGGTGATGGAGTGAGACTCTGTCTCAAAAAAAAAGAAGAGATATAACTTCTTAGAGATAAAATGACTCAATATTATAAAGATATGGTCTTCCCAAATTAATTTTATTTTAGGCTTATAGTCTTATCTTTTGGAGAGGTAAAGTGGGTGGGGGGATAGAGAGTAAAACATGATAAGCTTATTCTAAAATTAATTTGGGAAAGTTATTGGTCCACAATAGCCAGGATAATTTTTAAGAACAATAGGCAGGGCAAATTTCTCTAAGGAATAGTCTGTGTAGCTTGTCTACCATTTCTCACCACTTGTTTTTTAGTCTTTATTATATAGATTCTACCCCTTTTCTCTGACCCGTCCTGGAACCAGCTCTTATAAGGTTTATCAGCTGCCTCCTCACTGCCAAGACTTTTCCTCAGCGTGAGGAAGGCGGGATGAGTTTGCTAGTGTAAGACAAACCCTTCTTACAGTTTTCTCCCCCCTTTACTTCTATCATGTGAAGGTGGCCCTGTTTTGGCTCTTCTCTCCTAGTTCATTTCTGCTGTCACCTCCCTTTCTGTCTTTCATCCCTACCCACAGTCCCTGTGTGTGTCCCTGCAGTCCTGTGTAACTCCTTCCATTTCCATTTGATCCCATGTATTTCCAGTTATTCCCCACATTCTGGGAGTTCCTAAACTGGACCTTTCTAGGCCTTGTCTTCTCCCTGAATTCCAAGTGAGAAGGTACAGTGTGTGTTGGGCATCTCTGTCAAGACCCTGCCTCTCTCTCAACATTAAAATATCCAGTTCTAAATATAAAATCTCAGCTCCTGGGCATGCTTTTCCTGCTAACTTTCTTATATATGACCAATTATGCCACTTGCTCCCAGCTGGAACTTTTCATGCATCTTCCCCCAAGGACTCATTTCATTTTGTGGCCTTGGTGTGTCCGTCTGACCACCAGGATGGCTTATTCTGACTATCCCTTATTCTCTGGTTCTCTTTTTCTTTGGTTTCAATTATTCTACCAGTACACTGGTGCTATTATTTTCATTCTGTTCATTCTTCACTCAAGTTATTGCCAAATAAATTTCCTAAAGGCTGTTAAAAAAATGCATATACACAATACAAATGTATGCATAACAATCATCAATTAAAATTTTTTTTAATTTTTTTCATGAAAAATGCATTTTTTTTTTTTGGAGACAAAGTCTCAGTTTGACACCTTCGGTAGAGTGCTGTGGCATCATGGCTCACATCAACCTCAAACTCTTGGACGTAAGCAATTCTCTTGCCTCAGCCTCCCAAGTAGCTGGAACTATAGGCGCCCACCACAGCTCCTGGCTATTTTCAGAGACAAGGTCTCACTCTGGCTCAGGCTGGTCTCGAACCTGTGAACTCAGGCAATCCACCTGCCCCGGCCTCTCAGAGTGCTGGGATTACAGGCGTGAACCACTGTGCCTAGCCCAAGAATATACATCTTTTTCTATTATTCTTTGGGATTCATTGAGGGTACAAAGAATTAGGTTGCACTGATTGCATTTTGAAATTTTTGAATAATATATTTCCATGGTTTAAAAATCAAAAAGTACCAAAAGGCATTCAGCAAAAAACTCTGTGCCCATTTGCACCCTTTATCTTCTCAGATGCTGTTTTCCTAATAGGTAGTCATGGTTAGTGGTTTTCTATTTATTTTTTTAGAAATTTTGTAATGTGTATACAAGTACATATGTGTGCATAAATTTTCCTTTTCTACAAAACGGTAACATATGAAATATGCTATTTTATATGGTTCTTTACTTTGTATTTGTCTCTCACAAACATATCCTGGTTATCTTTCTACAAATAGCTCCTTGTTCTTTTTTTTTACAGCAGTATAGAATTCTTCTGTGAATGTGTCCTCATTTATTCAACCAGTCCCCTCTTGATGAGCATTTAAACCATTTCCCATCTTTCACTATTCCAAGCACTGCTGCAAAGGAATAACTTTTTGTTAGTCATTTTGCTCTTTTGTGGGGTCACTTGTGAGAGCCAGTTGGTGTCTGACTCTTATTCACTTTCCTTTGACCCTCCACAGTCCCTGTTCCTCATCCTCTGCTTCTCATGTGCCAAGTGCAAATACTTCTTTGCCCACACTCAGTCCTTAGTTCAGGAGCGTCAAGGACTTCCTGTGGCAGTAAGGCTGCCTCTACCTTGTCAGTGTGGAAGGGGAAGTGGGCAGCTTCATGTACCGTCACAGTGGGGGAAACATGGCACTATTTCCTCTTGGACTCTGTCTTCTGGCAAAATGGTCTACTTGCTATTCCCCCCTGTCCCATGAATTTCCATCTCCCTTGCTTTGCATAGAGAGGCTTCTCTGTATTCTCTGTCTGCCTTCCAAGTCCATTGCTTGCATTGAGATTGCTTACATGCTTCCACATCCATGAACCTGCCTTGATTCCTGCTCCCTTCTGCTAAAAGTAATTTAGCTTTCTTATGAGTAACTGTTAAAGGGCATATCCTGCTCTACCCTAAGTTATGGTACAATATCCGTGCAATTCTCTTAATTTGGCTGCTTGTTAGTAATAACCCAGATGCAAGGATGGTACCTTGTTTCTATTTATCATCCCCCAAAAGTCTATTACATGGTGTCTTACATGTACTGATGAATGAAAAGAACAATATTAAATCTATTCTCATCTAATATAAAGGGTTAAGGGAATATTTACTTTTAATGCAGGAATTGCCACTGTTCCTGTGCCTTCCAGCTATTTTTTTTTTTAATTAAGGCCGCCTTTTTACTCCCTCCTAGGAATGTTTTTTAAGAGGTTAGAGCCATAAAGTCTTACACTCCCAGTGATTGCTCCTGTGACCTCCTGGGAAATCAGGGTTCTATTCCATGTTTATTCTCTTACCAACAAAAAGCATTGACAGGACCAGTTTGTAGTTCATATTAAAGCATCACAGGACCTTAATATGTGAGTTAGAACCAGGTGTCACCTTTTATTATGTCCATTTTTATTATAAGATTGATTGCTTTTCTGATAGCTTCAATTTTAATTTATAAAAAAGTAAATTAAAATTACTAATAGAATCTAATCTTGGTAGTGCAGTTTTTACTATAATGTCCTTAGGAGAGAGAGCAGTGAACTCTGTGCACTTGAGAGGATCCAGAGGACCCTGTGTTCAGACTGCGATGTCAGGAAGGTCTGACCTCCTGACCTAAGCTGCCACGTGTGGTGATGCTATCTCTTTTCTGTGCTATTAGGTGTTTGAAGAACCCTCCATCAGCCTTTTTGCTCAGGAACATTGTGAGGGAAGAGAGCTACATCTAGAAGAGGCTGTGAACTCTGTTCTGAACAAGGATCTGCACTTCTACACGCAGTCTGTGTGGGTTAAAAGCGGACTGTAAGTACGGGAGAAGGGTTTGCTCTTAATTGGTCACAGTTTTGGGACAGAGCTGGGCAGTTGCTTTTTATTTGCCCAGTTGCTACTGGTTTGGTCTATTGGTGCTCTCAGTTTTTTATCCATTGATGTAATAGTTCTATTTAAATCAGAGAAGACCTTGGACCCTGTCTGGTCTGTGGTAGTTTGCAGTGGCCTGGGGGGAAGAGCTCATGGGGAAATAAAGGCCCTCTTATGGTCAGGACATGTGTCCTAGAGTAGGTCAACCAGATGACTTTATCCCACTGAGCCAACTTTCCTTGTAGGAGAAATTTTAGTAAGTCAGCAACTTTGACTGGTTAAAGCCATTGGCTGCTTAAGGCAAGTGACTGTTGGCAAGACTAAGAGTGTTTTGTTTAAGAGTACTTGTGTTTTCATTTGACAGAATGTTTATTTTAGAGCAGTTCCCTCCAGGATACTCGTTTTCATGTGACTACACTAGTTGACCTGCCTCCCACCACCATTCACTTAGGCAATCCATCAGAGTGGATCCAAGTTGTGTGGGGCCTGTGCAAGCTGGAACACATTCTTCTTAGTAAAGGATCTCAGGGATGGAAGAAAAAATATCCAATGTACTCAGTATTATTATGAAACCAATATATAATCACCCACACTTCCATATGAAAGATAAAACGCAACTATAGCCCAGGATGAAGGGGGGAAGGGGAGGGGGAGAGGAGGGGAAGAGAAGGGAGGTGAGTCTCTACCCAAAGGAGAGGAGGGGAGGAGAGGGGGAAGGTTGGATATAAGGAGAGTAATCAGTGGGAACACACCTATGGTGCATTTTGCAAGGTTACATGTCAGATCTATTAAGTGCAGACTACAAATGTCTTAACACAATAATTAAGAAAGTGAGGTGAAAGCTATATTAACCAGTTTGATGTAAGCCTTCCAAATTGTATACAAAATCAGCACATTGTACCCCATAAATGCATTAATGTATATAGCTATGATTTAATTTTTAAAAACCCAATAAATTATAGATATAAAAATTAGATTTCAATGTGAGCATTAGTTAAGAACAAAAATGGTGAGAAGCCCACAAGTGACGGGCCCTGGACTTGAAGCTCTATCTCCTTCCTGGAAAATCTGCCTCTCAGGCCATTTGTGAAGAGTTTGTCATACAAGCCAGCCCCTACTCCTGCACTGCTGGGGTTTTGGTACCAAAAGTCAACTAACAAAACATGCAGTGCTCAATGGTTATTATAAAAATAGCTTTTAAATTGTATGTTAATCAACTCTGTTTAAATATCTAAGATAATGAAAGAGAGTCAGTAATATAACTTGATTTCAAAATTAAGTCAACTATTATAAGTGGCTTTTACATTCACATGTGTAGTGACTTAAATTTTCTTCTGTGAAATAGAGAAAATTTACACATGGTTTGATATTGTAACAAATTCATTTACTGTAGGCAAAATGTTCTAATAGGTTATTTACCAATAAACTGGTATTTGAATTTAATTTTATATCCCTGCGACATAAGACCTTCACAGCATTTTACACATTTCTTTAGAGTTTCAAGTAAAATGATATTTGACTCACCTCTGAAAATTCCTCACTTTCTAGTTTTACTCTTTTTTCTGGAAAACTGGTGGCATGTAGACTGACATTCTGATTTCTTCTCTTTGGCTTATTATCCACTTACTCTCATTAGTCCAGATTCTCTAGAAGAAACCCAGTACACAGCGTAAGGAAATAGTGAAGGCTGTCCCAAGACTTTCCACGTGGCTTATCGGATACTACTGCATGCACAACCAACCACCCTCAGTGACAAATATTTATTTTTTTAATCCCAACATTCTCTCTTATCTTTGATCTGTGATGGTGACAAGGGGCATAGTTTAATGCACCACACCCATTTTCCAACTATGGCATTCATTTAGGTCAAAATATAATTAGGTACAGTTTCTTACAATACTGCCTAGGTATTATAACTGAAACTTCCACCATCTGTTTAAAGAATCTGTGAAGCTAGACAGGTGACTAGGTGACTAAGCCCTCCCTGTGGTCATGCTGACCTGCTTCTGAATTGTTTAGAATTCTGTAGGTAAGAAGGGGTTGAGGAAGGGCCGACATCTTATTTTGTTATCCATAATTTGGCCAAGCTTGATCTCTGTTGCAGGGAACAGGGTGGCCTTTTCCTAGTAGTGGTCAGTTTGGGTAAGTCTCTACCCAAACTTCCACAGGTTTAATACATCAGACTTTCCTAAGTGCTTCTGCTCTCCCCACAAATTATGTACAAAGTGTTGTCTTTTCTTGCAGTAATGGAGGTACAACTCCCTAAGGAATATTGACCTTTGTAAGCTGTAGGCATTTCTATCTGGACAAACGAGGGGCCAAACGCACTGCCCAAGCAACGCAGCAGCTCTTTGCAGCAGCCCTGGCTGCCCCGTGGCAGAACACCTCTCCTGCTGCTGGTGCTCTGTACCCCGTCTCCAAGGTTATACCTCCCTGGGTCCAAGGCGCAGCCCTTGCCTACTGCACTTCCACTATCACCTTGAATCCTGCTGAGAATTTCAGGTTCTCTTGGCAATTGCACCTCATTCTCCTTTGCCACCCAGCTTGGTAGCCACCTAAGGCAAAGCCTGACAGACTTCCCTTAAAGGGTCAGATAGTCATTGCCATTTGTGGGCCATCTGCATCTGTCCACAACTACTGAAGTTGCTGTGGTAGTGCGAGAGCAGCCAGAGCCAGTCCGTAAAGGAACAGACACGACTGTGTTCCACTGAATAAGTCTTGAGAATCCAGATACTCAACTAGAGGCCGCATGCACTTGTATATACTTTTAACATAGTCAGAGTAGAAGACAGGGGTTTGGGGGAGAATTTGCAAGGAAGCAAAAGACACAAAAGTGAGATGGAGGACTTCTGTGCATAATTGTCTAAGTAGTCCTCTGTGGCCTTGAAGTTGTAGAAGATATGGCTAGAGAGGCCACTAGAGCCACCCTCGAGGTCCTGAAGGGCATGTGGCAGTGGCCCTAAGGGCAGGAGAATGCTCTTATCTCCTGAAATGGAGATTGTGGTCTATCTTTTATTGTTAAAATGCCATGGAAAAAGACTTAGCGTTATCAAAAGAATATAGAATTTCAGAGATGGCAGGAACCTTGTGTTCATGGATACCCACATCCTAATCGGAATACAAACATTCTGGCTCCAATCCATTGGGTCTTCTCCTAGACCTCCCTGATTTTTTTGATAGGAAAAAAATGCCTGTTTCTTTTTTTTTAAAAAAAAAGACTCTACAAACCTCAAAGTATAAGAGCCTGTAACATATGATAAGTATTTTTGATCTGAAATTGCTTTTTTGTTTTGAATTACCCCCTTTTTTTTTTTTTTGCTTTCCTTCTTGCTTATAGATGGATAGCTTATGAAGGATCCAATTTCTTGGGAAGACAGATCCTACTTGAGCCCAATGAGATTCCAAACTGGACAGCATTCAGTGGCTGGAAAACAATTGGTTCCCTCCGTCCTATGAAGCAGGTAAGGAGAACTGTAAGATCCCAAAAAGCTTAATTTTCTGGTAGAAATGTCACAAACCGGCTCGGCGCCTGTGGCTCAATGAGCTAAGGCGCTAGCCACATACACCTGAGCTGGCGGGTTCGAATCCAGCCTGGGCCCGCCAAACAATGACGGCTGCAACCAAAAAATGGCCGGGTGTTGTGGCGGACGCCTGTCATCCCAGCTACTTGGGAGGCTGAGGCAGGAGACTTGCTTGAGCCCAGGAATTGGAGGTTGCTGTGAGCTGTGATGCCACAGCACTCTATCCAAGGTGACAGCTTGAGGCTCTG
Source organism: Perodicticus potto (assembly GCA_963574655.1). Classification (NCBI taxonomy): domain Eukaryota; kingdom Metazoa; phylum Chordata; class Mammalia; order Primates; family Lorisidae; genus Perodicticus; species Perodicticus potto. The sequence continues at coordinate 27,757 of CAUYRH010130806.1, read as the reverse complement.
CCTCAAAAAAAAAAAAAGAAATGTCACAAACCCCAGCATCTGAATGTCAATTTAGTTTGCTTTTTATGTACCCCAGCGCATGGGATTAGGATGGTAGAGTCTTCTCAATTTGAACCAATTTATAAAATTGCATCTAAAGTCAACATTGGATTTTAGCTTTGAGTGCAAAGTCTTATGGGACGTAATTACTCTTCAGGGCAAACAAAGATGTTGTAAGCTCTGTGGAAAACCATAGAAACAAGAATGAACTTTGATGCTGTACTAGTTTTACTTTTAAGTATGTGGATGTTTCCCCCATACTTATAAACACAGAGGATAGATCCTGACAATTTAATTAAAAGAGTATTTCTTGCACACCTACAGCTTGTCAGTCTTTTGTTCAAAGGCTTTCCAGTGCACCCGGGATACCATCTACCCTCCAGTGCAGCCCATGTGATCCACGCCCCTGCTGCTCCAGCGCATCTCAAATGTGGCCATGGCCGTGGCCATGCCCTTGGTGTCAAGTGTTCTTCCCTCATTCTTTTCTTTTTTTTTTTTAGGATATAAAAGTATGCATTTATTTTATATTAGCGAAAGGGGAGAGAGGGAGGGAAGAGATGAGAACAAGAGAAGGGGGCAGAAAGCAGGGAGTGGGGAAAATGGAGGGAGAGAATCCCTTCCCTCATTCTTTACCTGGCTAATCAGCCCTCTGCATTCAGCTTAAGTGTCTGGTCCTCAAGGATGCCTCTCCCCCACTCTTTTCCAGTCTAAATTAGATCTTGAAACATCTGGTCTTTTTTCTATAAGACACCGTGTGTGGTTTGTAACCATATATTTAGGGTGGACTGAAGACAGGGGCTGTGCACATTTTGCTTTATTGCTGTATCCCTCACACCTGTCACATCTGGCACATTGCAGGACCTCAGGGCCTGTGTGTGTAATGAAAGAATAAATGTATAAATGGATGACAGAATATTTGATATTATGCAACATATAATGGAAGATACAAAGATAGATGTGATATCTGCCTTATTAATGCTTACATTTTTCTTGGGTAAAACATGTCAAACTCAGAGCAGTGACATAAAACTCAAAAACAATGTATGGTCATCACAAGGCCACTGGCAGGGCCTGTGTGGAGAAAGGGGAGTATCCAAGTGCATGCTGGGGAGATTTCCCGATAATGGGAACCCAACCGAGGCTGCCGAGGGTGTGAAGGTCAGTGGCCATTGGGTTTACCCATTAAACTTCTCCCTAATGTCTGTAGAAACACTTTCTCACCTGACTCTTACAGTCATCCTTTGAGGTAGGAATTATCATCCCCATTTTTTCCATCAAAAAACAAGGCTCATAAGGGTAAACCACATTGCAAAAGTCATCCAACTGTCAGAACCAGGATTTGAACCCAAATTTATTATGCTCTAAAACCTGTGTTCTTACGGAGCCACACATGACTTGCATCCAGGATAAGATCATTTATATGGTGCCACTGTATATTTCAGGCACTGAGCTAAGTATAGCACAGTGGATATAGATGTTCCAACATTTACTTAAATGGAAGCCAATAGATAATTACTCTAAGCAATCTTCTCTCATCCCCTTCTTTCTCTCTCCCCCTCCCTACTCACACACCGTGCTCATTCCCACCACTCTTAGGTTCCGTTGGTTCAAATCTTAGCTCTGCCATTTATCAGCTGCACAACTTCATTTCTTGGCACCTCAGGTTCCTCACTGGTGAAACAAAGATAACCATTGAAAAAGCAAGGGAGAAGTGGAAATTCAGTTCAGCTTTTCCCAACTGCATTATGCTAATCCTATGTTGTTAGGAGTTTTAGTAAGCCAAGTTTAACAGTGAAAATATTTTCCTAATTTCAGAATGTTGTTGCCTTGTTGGGGAAAGAGGATGTCTCTTCAGGGTCCTGAGGTGAAGATACTAGAATAATGGCTTCTACTTTTACAAGGAAGTTTTTTTGACAATGAAAAAGATATACACTATTTTCTTCCATTGTACTTTAGGAACTAACTACATGACTCCTATTCTTATTAAACATTTAATTTAAAAATAATATTTTAATAGATTATTTTCCCTGTTGCTAATTTAGGCCACAGCTTTGAAACCCAGCAAAGGGATTCTGAGTTTGTGATATAGTAGTTTGTGGGTCACATTTAACTTTTTTGGTAAGGCTGTTGATACTGCTCTAGTTCATATTCTTGTTTTGAAATTCAGGACTAATTAACATATGATCCTCTTTGAGGTTGGGAATTAGGCAGTCACTAAGGTACTTATAATGTATATCAGTGTTTTTAAGTATAATTACAGAGGAGTCAGACTACAAATGTGTAATAAGGCTAATTAGTACCTTGCTTGAGTTAATTGATTAAAACTGTGATGTTTGGTCCTAAAGTAATTGGAATTCTGTCATCTGTGAAGGTCACGCCTGTTTTCTTATCTGTACATGGTAATGAAGCTGTAATAAAGATATACTGAAGCCTCAAGAATTAATAATTGCAGTGGGACACCAGGCTGGATTATAGAAATTTAAGTAGATTACTGCTGCATTATGAATGTAGGGCTCTGAAACATTTAAAACATTTTGCTAAGTAGAGGTCTTTTCATCTGCTTTAATGGCCAGAGAATTTACCCTTTATTGGTTCATTTAAGTGCTCAGAATGTTTATTTCCTTAGGAAGGCTAAACATGGCAGAGGTTTACCAGAATTCACCTGGCCTCACCTAGTCTGTTGTAAGTTTCAAAAATAGTTAAGTGGTTGTTGTTGGTCTTACTGAGAGACCATGTTGCATCTTCCTAGCACGTAGTTTTCTGTGAGTAAAAGTGCTGTCTTATTAAGAACAAACCATTGTTACTATGACTTAGCCAGGATTGGGACCCAACACCCAGAGGAAGGTGATGATGTTGGATATCCTGTGTTTTATTAAATTAAGGCTAATTAGACTGAAAGAATGTTTTCTGTGGAGTTTGAGCATGTGCCTCGCCCTTTCATTATCATACACTGCCATCTTTGGAGTTGGTCTCTCACTTCCTGTGCCTAAGAGTAACTAGTGCATGTCAGCATGGTCCCAGAGCATCTGGTCAAGAGCAAGGGTTGTGGTCCAGACAGATGTGGTACCTCCACATCTTTGTTCACCTTATTTAGGAAACTAGGGTCTTAACTTTCTTAAAGGTTTGTTCTGGTTATTCTAACAAATAATATAATGGCACACGAAGCATTTAGAATGGTGTTTGACATATACTAAGTGCTCAGTATTAGCTATTATCTTTAGAGGCAAGTCCCAGATTAATATTTTAAAACTTCCTACAGGCGAAACTTACTAAATGCAGAATACAAATGTCTTCATACAATAACTAAGAAAATACAATGAAGGGTATGTTAAACAGTTTGATGAAAACATTTCAGATTGTATATGAAACCAGCACGTTGTACCCCTTGATTGCACTAATGTACACAGCTATAATTTAATAAAAAAATAAAATAAAATCTTATAAACTAAAAAAAAAACCAAAAATTTCCTGTATATATTTTAAAGCTTCCAGGCCAAGGGAAGTAAGTCCTTCGTTTTACTCAATTTTTGAATAGCTCAATAGTGATTGAGCATACATAGTCCCTTCCTTTGCAGAAATATAAAGGTCTTATGTAAACAAAGAGATCACTACAGCGCTAGGTCCCTCAGTTATCTGGTTTTTTTTCAGGAACCCCCCAAAAGCTGACTTTTGACATTTAATCATAGCTTAAGATAGCATGTCTGCTTACTGTGCTTGTATTTATGCCCTTGTTCCAACTCACCACCCTAGCCCCTTCAGCCTAGCTGGGACACACCACCCACCTCGCCCATTGCCATACACTGTTCAGAGAACCAAACTATTACTTTATACTCTTTCAAAAAAAGGACACTTTTCTGAAAGTATAAGAGAGAATGTAATATTTAAGCCTTATGTTGTATACTTTAAGTATTTATCAATGGAAAATATGCCTTAATTTATAACATAGCTGCTAAAAGGAATAAGAGTGAAACTGACACAAATAAGCTAGTCGTCTCTCACTTCCCCTCCCAGCTTTCCTGCTTTGGAGGAATTGCTTTCCAGATTCAAAAGTTTATTTGTAAATGCCTCTGTTTCTCCCATCATAGCCCGCAGTGTACATCAGAATAAAGAACCGGGCCCAGGATGAGTATCTGACAGTCACTGGAAATCTGGCGGACATAAGGGCAACGTCGGTATGTGTCTCTCCCTACAACGGAAAGAACACTCAGATCTGGCACTACTGTCGAGGACTTTTTAAATCCAAGGTAAACTACCCCACTGACACAGTGCTTTCTGGTCTTTGGTTTCTTCTTTTGTAAAGAAAGAATCTTGTCGAATCAAGTAGAATGATAAAATAATGCAGTTTCTTAAAAACAGTTCATTGCATGAACATAAGAAAACTACCATGTATATTACTAAAGCATTTAAGTAAAGTGGACTTAGAGAACTTTTTTGACCTAAAAAATCCAGTTTTAATTTTTAGGTACTTTCCCAAGGTGTTCATTGTTGATAGCCCAGGTAAAATCAGCAGTCTGTGTAAGTCCATATCTCTGGAAACCCTTTCATTTTCAAAATATACAATTAAGTATTCATATAAGAAAAAATATATAATTGACAGAAGCTTAGAAAATAAAATTTATATTTTTTTCTGTGACCTCCATTATGTTTAATGCTAAGGAGGATAGTGCAGTAGCTTAAAAACATTAAAACTATGTTTTCTTATAACAGCAATGGATTATCTGCTTTTCCTCGGGCTTTAAAAATGAAAAGCATTTAGAATTATTGCCTGGATACCATCCAGAATTTTTATAAGAAAACAAAACTCAACATAATACATTTTAAACAAACAGGATGTGACATTTAATTTGGATTCAATAAACCTTTACTGGACATCTGTTGTCAGATGCACACATCCTTTTAAAAACTTGTACTTGCCTTTCAGTAGGTTTATTTCTATACCATCTCTTCCCCTGGCCATAAAGAAGACATACGCAAAGGTTTATTGAAATTGGTGTTTTTTTTTTAGATAGAACATAGCCACTTCTTGTCTGTGATTTGTTCACCTGAAGGGAAAAGGACCCAGTTGTATTTATTTTAGCAAACACAGTACTGACAGCTAATTATTTCTTAACCCTTTTAGGCCAGTTGTACATGTCTTGATGTGATTGGTGGCCGGGACACACCTGGAGCTAAAGTAGCCCTATGGACTGAACATGGGCAACTTAGGCAGAAATGGAGATTGAATAGAAATGGAACAATCAGCTCTTATCTCAGTGATCAACTTGTTCTTGATGTTAAAGGTGGGCCTTTGGTGATACCCGATGGTTTTTGTCCCTGGATATCGGTTTCAGTTCTAAATCTCTTTCTTCTGGGTAAGGAATAGCATCAAGGAAAAAGAGAAATGTTAAGTCATTCTTGAGTGTGGCACCTGAGACCACTCAGTTATCCTGACACTGAAAGTCATTCTTACTTACAAAGAAGTTAAGATAGCATATGAACAAAACAATTAGCTATATGGATCAAACAGAAAAATCCTTGCAACAAAGTTTAAGAAAGTATTTATTCATTAGTACAGTTGTAAAACTTTCCTTTGCTTTATGAACTGAACTTCTAAGCTTGGAGCATCATAAGCTTTAAAATGAATGTCATCTATAAACATCTCTAACTTTTTGCTGTGAATTGCCATGGCCCTTAAAAGCTCTCAGCCAAAATTTACGGTAGGTATCAATTAACCTTGCTTTTGAATTCAGCCAGGTCAGAGCCAATATTATTCATGGATGTTGCTTTAACCGGATTAGTCAGTTACTGTTTGTATATAAACAAAAACACAGTACCTGACCTTTAGCCAGAATTCTCAGAGTACTTTGTTCTGAAGAATCACATTGTTTGAAGAACTTAAAACCTTTTGGTTTTTCAATTCAAGTCATAGTAAGGTCCAAATTGAGGTGAATAATGGCTAAGCCTGTTGAAATTTAGTTTTCTATTTTATATGGCTTTGTAAATGACATAGTAATCTACCCAAACAGCGAGCTGAAGAAAAGCTTGTGAAAATTATGAAATTGCTAAGCATCTGCGTGAGTAAATAATCCTTTCTTTTGGAACTTCTATTTCAGGAGGAAATTATTGTGACAAGACTCATGTAATTGTAAACCAGCCCCTGGAGGGAGAAGAAACACAGAAATGGGAAATTGAAATATTGTGAGAGAAACCACTACGCCCCTAGAAAGGGCAGAGGAAGACTTGTACACACATCCCTTGTACAGGTGAAGAGGAAGCTACTGCCCTCACCCTCCTGGATCAGAGCAGAAAGGGCTTTCCCCCCAAGCTCTGAGACTCTTGCTCTTAACCATGGAAAAGGTAAAAACATTCTTGCCAGTTACTCGATGTTCCTATGGAGAAAATCTTGTGATTTCTGGGAAAGGTTCTATTCCTGATTGATCTCCAAGTGTGGTGAGCAAGTTTCCTGAAGATTGTTTTCTCTCCTATCCACCAAACATGAGAGAATCCTATTCCTGACACTAGCGATGCTGTCACCCTGGATTAGTGATTAATATCCTACTAGATGCCCGTATGTATGAATGCAAGGCACTGGGAAACAGGTGCCTTCCTATAAAGCGAGGAAAGGTCTTTTGCAAAACAAAAAAAAAAATGAATACTTTTTTTAGCAACATCTGAAAATGTATATAATAAAACTTTTTATTAAGCTGCTGAATTAGATAAACATTTAAGTTTTTATATTGAGGCTTTTATAACTGGAGCATCCTTTACAAATATATACTTGTAACTGACCCCAGGGAGGGACCTCAGCTTTGTTAGGAAAAAGGCTACAAGTGTTGGAGTGTTTTCTGTGGTCATTCTTTCCCTGGTCCTTAACAAAAAATGGCCAACTTTGCACTCTTAAGTGTTAACAAAAACATTTCTTTAGGCAGCAATACTCTTAACAATAGCTGTCTAGCACCATTCATGCTGGCACTTCACCCTAAATTTTGCCTGATACAGCCTCAAGGAGGAATATTTATAAAGACTATGCCACTTAAACATAAGAACACTCAAATTTTTCTTTGACATAAAAAATTTCAACTGTATTTGAATTTTTATGTTCCCATCTTTCTTCTTAAGTAAAGGTGGAGTTGATTTTTCTACTGAATGACAGAAAATTCAGGTTTTAAGGAAGTTATCACTTAAGTAAGGTAGGACATCATCTTTACCACCTTTGACTGCACAATTCACAAGAGTTTTTCCCTCCTCAGTTGGATTGAGACAACTATTCTTTCAACCCCAACTTTTGCCAGAAAGCAGGAAAATGCTCTACTTTTACATAGATTAAATTCTCCAGTAATATTTTTAAAAATATCAACCTATGTGCACTTTAGAACACATGAATAAACTCAAAGACCTACTCTTCTGGTATTTTTTATAGACCTGGTCTTTTCATGTAAATATTAAGTTTTTTTATCCTTCAGTCTCAGGCTCTTCCTGGTTATCTTTGAAGCAGAATCTGTCAAACTCCCTTATGTCCATAGGTGTTGAGTGTCTCTCACTGGTGTGGCAGTATTATTTAATAAAATTTATGTTATAGGAATAACTTTATTTTAATGGGGGGGGGTACTTGTGTATACACAAAGGTATATATATTTTAATTGTAAAAAACCAAGTTAAAATTTTTTCTTCTGTTGTTTAAAATTTTTCTAGAGCTAAGGACGCTCTTTAAAGAAGTTGTTTCTTCGAAAGAACAAAGATAAAGCCAGGTTAACAACATTTATTTCTAAATGATACATTTATTGGAGTTGTGCCTTTTTTTCTACCACACTGGATTAAATAAATTTGTCAAAAGTGTAGTTTTATCACTTTGTGGGACACTTCTTCCCTGTGGCCTCGTGCATGGGCCCAGAGACCCCCGTAAGGGGACTTGCATTCCCCTTCTCTTGGCTCATGAGTGTAGCCATTCCCCCCACCCAGTTTGATTCTTCACTTTTCTACCATGTGCATATAAAATAGTACAAGTTTGATTCTTCAAAGGCACTAGACGACTTGGATCAAACATTCTGTCCAGAGGGATAATACCAGACTTTCCTTTTCCTCATCTGTAGTAAGTTTCAGGTCCTTGACAGAAATAGCTGAACTGTTCCAAATTTGCTTCAGTGCATCCAAATGTGATAAAGGAAAGCGAAGTCCATGAGACTGAAAAAGGAAAAATCAGTCAAAAGGAAAATACTGCATATGTCACTCAAGTGGAAACTCCTACAATTTTCAAAACAGGGTTATACTTGTTCAGATAAGGTATTTAGATAAGTATAATTAGATAATTTATTAAAGGTACCAACTCCTGTATTAAAGCCTGACTTCATAAAAGGCATTATAATTCATGTACTCAGTGATAAAAGTCATTTCAAATGCTTCACATTTATTACATTATACCTTTTCTATGAGACTAGAGGTCTAGTTTCATAGAAAACTAGAAACTAGAGGCGAGCATGTTTTGAAACTAGTGTATGTGTATCAAATTGACCAAATTCATCATCCCCATGCAAGACTTCTATCAAATGGGTGAAATGGTTAAGTCTGCACTGCAGCCATAAAAAGCTTATTACCTATATATCAAAGATACCAATTGTCCCCTGCCACCACCCAATCACAAGAAAAGACATTTGTTTTCAGTTGGAACAAACCTCTCTTTCCTCCTCATTTCCCATCATGTGGGTCTCTCTCCTATTCTTTAAAGAATGATAGATGTAAACCATCTTTTCTCGAGCTTCATCCTTTACGGGGAGGAAAAAATGTTAGAACATCAACCATAGAACATTAAGGGCTTCAATACTAGGAGGAGTTTCCTATCGGTCATCTTAAAAGCCTCAGGGCTCAAGTGAAATTTATTGAATACTATAAAGAATTCTTTTGGGAAAAAGATATAAAGATATTATATGTGCACACACAATGTCTATACTTCATTAGTACACTGTGTGTACATGGCAATTAGAAGGTACTCTAAGTCACTTTGTTAAAGATTAAACAGAGTGCTACCTAGCAGAGCCTCTTCAGGAACTTGATTTAATGAAAAAGCAATGATTTATATATCAGTTTTCAATGAAACACTCAGTTTCTTCTATTAATCACACTGGTAAAGTCTTTTTTCATCAAAAATTTGGCAATTTGTGAACACCATGGAGTGATTAACTCTTGAGATACACTAGCTGTGTGATCTGTCAAAAACTCCTTTTTAATTACAGTAGTCCCCAGAAAGTCCCTAATTCCCTTCACTCCTACATAATGCAGTTTGTTATCACCTCCTAGATAAGGACCAAAAACCCTGGCCTGATATATAATTTCTCAAACTGACTAGGTATCAAAATCACTTTTTTTTTTTTTTTAAATAGAGATGTCAAGTTTGTGCTTTGAGGTTTCATATATATTATAAATCAGTCCTCTCCAGGTCTGGCTCTGACAGCTGCACCAATCTGGTCATGCAAACATGTAAATGCCCCCTCATCCCGCTCGATGTTTCATGGGACACTCCCAAGAGAGCGGATGGGGACAACTGGGTGGAAGCCATACGGTATATAACAGTTCTCAAGGGCCTGAGGATTGTACAGGGGGCTTTACAAATGCACAGACTGCAGCAACAAATGAAGCCCAGAAAATTACAATTTTTAAAAAGCTTTCCAGTTGATTTCATAATCAGTTTTGGGAATCACTGGTCTAGGTGGCAAGATTATAGAGTATAGGTTTTGTTCCTCATGATCTACAGAAGGGTTCAAGGAGAAGACGCATCAACAAACCCACAAATAAAAACAAATCAGTGCAGTGTACAGGACTGGAGAGGGACCGACGCAGGAAGACTCAGAATAGGCTGTGGCTGTCCCTGCACGAGCAACCTGGCCTTGAAGTAGGATGGGAAGCAAGGAACAAACATTAACACCCACAGAAGGGAATGAGGTGGGTTCTGTGCGGATGAGGTCAAACCCTCAAATACCCAACAGGAAGGAAAATCTGGAACTGGAACAGTGGTATTTGGGCATTATCTGACCTGCATAGATGGCATTACACTGAACACTGACGGCTTCCCAAAGGAGAAGGGCAGGGGCCAATTAGTTAATCTGATGACCTGAGACCTGTGATGAAAATACCTTGTGAAGAGAGGAATCTTCCCTTCTGGATACTCACAGATGGATCCTGATCCGGCCCTACTGTGAGGACAATGTGATCTTTCACCTGAAGTCTTACTATGCTATCCAACCTCGGTAACTTCCCACCTAGAAAACCCAAAAGAGAGAAAGACAGTCTTCAAAAAAGGAACCAGCAGATGCCAACTTGCTTGCATGTGCAGTTATATAGGAAGACATCATTAACAATTTAAGGTGATTCCAAACACGGGCACCCCTTCCAACTCAAGTATTTGTTTATATCAACATTACAGTGATGTTAAAAGCATACTTCACATCGTATGGAGCTCATTCTTACAGTAAAAGACATACCATTAGTTAAAAAAAAGACAAGTTAATAAGTACATTAATAGACATAAATAATACTACTGAAGCACAGCAGCTGTTGCACCAGATACAGGGTCATGGTGCCTTCTGCACACAACACACACTCCCCAGTTTCTATCCTCTACAAGCTGTTTCCTCTACACATGGACTGTGGAAGGACTGCCTGCTTGTTAAAATTGCACCTCCCTAGCAATTACTAGTTGTGTTGCCTGGCAAATTATTCTATCTGTGTAGGTCAAACACAGTTTCCTATAAAAGCCATCTAATAAAGGTTACAGGGAAATATTTTCTAAAGTGGTTTTAACTTACTGGAAAAGCAGCCACAAAAAACAGACTAGCCACACAGGATCATCTTGGTGGGGAAAAACAGTCTTGCAGGATACTTTAACATTTTCCCTGCCTTAGCCATTATATTCAATGAAGTATTCTGGGCCATAAACTGATAATCAGCAAACTCTGTACTGCTAAATTAAAACATGTGCTAGTAAAACACTTGCTATTTTGAATAGATGCAATCCACAAATTCTAAACTTCTTCCAAAGACTATAATAAAAATGTTTACAGAATCAAGGTTAGAGGGCTCTTAGACTGTCAGTTGTTCTTCTTTTCAATTGTTCTTACCTGGTGACAAATTAAATGCTTTTAAAATTTACTAAAAATATTCCTCTTTCTTAACCCTACTAAGAAAGAACAGCAGCCCTAGAGTGAGACTAGCAGTCATAGCTAGATCTTAGTGTTTTCCGGTTGAACATAGACAATTTCATATGTTCTCTGGTTGAACACAGACAATTTCACACAACACCAATGTTAGACTGATTCCACCTGTGACCACGATAGTATAAGACTGAAACACCACCACCATAACTCAAGTCTGAACTCAGGCAAGAGTTCAGTGCACTGTCCAAAACACAATAATGACCAAACATATTCCTATAGCTTGGCTAACATGAGTGATGGCTGTTGCTTTACCATTGATAACTTTAGCATCATACGTTCTTCCTGCATACTTTTAGAAGTGACCTTGTGATAGATCCCGTCTATTTCTTCACAGCATTCAATCCAGAGCAAAGCCCTACTTCCTTGGACCCTCTTCCAAAACCACGTAATTCAAGCCCAAATCCTATAAATCCTTCCTAACATCATTTTACCGAGGTGCCCGACTGGTGTGTGGTCTTCCTGCTGCAACAAGTCAGTAGGTCCGACTTTTATCTTAGTTCAGGAGTTATATTCTTGGTGGTCTGCTACAGGACATTGACATCATCCACAAATTTCTTACATAACATTTGGATCCTAATACTGTAATAAATAATCACCTATGACTTTGAGAAGGTCAGGGACAACCCTATGGAGTCTTGTATTTCACCTGTTGATGACAAACATTTTACCCATTCCTGACTTAATTCTAACAAGATTATTTCAATTCATTAACACTTCCTGAAGATAATGAATACCAGGGTACACGAAATGCACTTACTTTTCACCCTAAGTACAGGCCTCTTATTTCCCATCGCACTGAGATTGAGTTCTTTGCAAATGACTTCTGAGATGCAGAACACTCTCTAAAGGTTGAGCACAGCACGTCTCAATCAGCCACCATGCTAAGGATGGATTTAGGTCCACATTAATGCTAAAGTGCTCATATTTTCCATCTGCTCAAAGGAGCCTCCCCAGGAAAGCCTACAAAACGCCCTAACCCAGCAATTTTCAACTCATGTGCCATGAAAATTTTTAAAGATCATTAATTGAATTATTTTCAAAAGAAGTTCAAAGCACAGTAAGTATATATATTTTTTTACTTTTTGTTTTTGATCAACATAATTTAAGTGTGCCACAGAAGTTTAACTATAGGTTCATGTGTGCTGTGAGATAAAAAAGATTGAAAAACACTGCCCTAACCACTCAGAAGGAAACAGCAAGCTCCACCTGGTGTTGACAGCTCTGTTCTATCTCCCAGGTAGTAAGGGGGGAGTCTGTGCATAACAAAATCCTTCTTCATGTCTGATGAAAGCAGTTCTTTGGTGCCCTCTAGCTGGTCTGCAAGTGTCCTCAGAAAGCCACTTAATTGTCGCCTTGCAATAGCTGTGGTTTCCACCTGCTAGAAACACAGAAGTGAGCTGTGACCCGGACCCTGACAGAACTTCCAAGTCCCAGTCTCCATAGTAGTACGTGTAACCGCCAGCTACCCAGGATAGCCATAAATCCATGTCACACCAAAGGAGGAGGGGCACCCTGAGCTCCTAAATACAATATCCCATTGTTTCCTAGTAAACACTATTCATCTTCAGCTCCTCTATTGTTTTCAAAAAAAGATCACTTTTCAGGAAGATGCATGGAAATGGAATCCTTGGAAGTACAGTGCAGTTTGGGCTCTGCGTTTAGGAAAGCAAGTCATTGTCCTAAAATGACTTCTTCACACAGTGAAAGCAACCTTGGCTCAAATCAGCATGAATCCACTGATCTTCTGGAAACTAACAAAATAGTACTCCTATTTCAAAATGTAAAAAATAGGAAAGCCAGGGAACAACCCCAGGCCTGTATCTCCTAACTCCAGTATCTCCTAATAATCTGATGTGTGCTGAATCTACAATTCTCCTGGCCACATTATTCATTTATTCCATTAACATTCCCACAGTGCCTGCTACTGCCACTGTGAAAGACCTGTGCCACTGTGCAACACCTGTGGTTTTTGGATCACCACATGACACCCAGCCCTCCATTCATTCTGCAGATCAAATGGCTCAGCGGGGTAGCACAGAGACAAGCTTGGCTCATCCTAGAAGAAGGATTCTAGGGTCTCTTGGGGCAGGGCTTCAGCTGGTCTGGGCTGCGGCTACCACCCTTTATTCCCACTTGCCTTTATTCCTTACCAGGAGCAGCTGCCGGGTTATGCCAGCCCGTAATGCCACATCTTCCTTTGCAGTATCAAACACAAGCCCTGAGATGGTATCCAGAAGGAAATCTCCCCATGAACTAGAACATTCACCAATTAAAAAAAGAAGAAACTACTGAATGCATACAAGATATATGTAAAATACTCCTAGTAAAGCCAAAATATACAGATTGGGTTCTAACTTCTCTTTCAAGGTATTCTGAGTTCAATCACTTGGACATGACTCACATAGAAACCTCAGACCTTCATCAATTACCTGCTTCCTCCCCCTGCCAGACACTTACTTATAAAGCTACAGGTAGCAAGGTAGGCTTCATTTGTGATTTCCCTCAGAGGTAACAGAAAATTAATCACAGACTGTCAGAAAATAGGTTCAAGGGACCCAATTTTTAACCAAAGTGTCTATGATGAGAACTTTGTGGAAAATTTTAACATTTATTATAGGACCTGCACTTTTATGTGCAAGAAATCCAAAAGAAATATACTTAGAGTAACAGCAAGATCTCTGGACTGTGTTGTTATCTGAACAGTTAAATGTCACATTTTCCTTGTCACTTAGGAGAAGGAAGCAGTTCCTGAGTGAAATACCAACCAACATCAATAATTCAAAAAAAATTGATTTAATGGGGTAGCAAGTAGAAGCCAGTAGTTACAAATAACATCTAGGGACGAGCATCCAGGTTCAATTACCTTTGCTTTCTCTGGGGCTTTTAGAATTGGCTCATTCCTAAGTGTGTGAGAGTGTAAGAAACACGCTCTGCGGGGTCACTCTCTTTAAACATTTCTGAGCTGTTTAAAATTTCTTGTGTCACCAGCAGATTTCAGATTGCTTGCTATGTGCAAAATGGAAATTCACAGTATGACTTTTGCTTCTCACTCAGTAAGCAAAATTAACACTTTTATGCTTCCCACCTGGAAATGTGACAAAAGCCATATGAGAGACACTTTCCCCAAGACGTCCACTGCCTGGCGGCCTCACTGCTGGTGACTTAATATTATATCCAACGCTGCATCTTTTCTTGAACCTCTGCCTGGAGGCCACGTGCACATCTCTCAGCACCATGAGGTCCCTGCTTCCTTGCAGGTTACATGCAGGACATGCTAGTAGAGGAATTTAATTGCAGGGAGACAGGGCTCTGTGCTCTTCTAAGAATCAGAATAGATCCTGAGACTTTCCAAAATTTAGAAACACACGATTAGAGAAACTCGCTTTGGTCAAAAAGCCAAATCAATCTGCTGTTGCCCCACACAGGAGGCCCAAATGTTCCAACAGTGCTACCTTGAAAGGTGTTAGGAAGCGGCCCCAAATCTTTACCTGACCACGCTAGCTGAAAGAGCACCAGGCTCAAAGCACAAAACATCTCCGGGGAGCAGTGATCCTTCAGTCCTACTTTCCCATTCTGGCTCTGACTAAGACACAGGTCAAAATCCAGCCTGGACACACTGGTCACAGCACTTACCTGCAAGCTCTGGACAGGAAACTTTGATAATATGAAAGGCTCTTCCCCAGCCCTAACTGACTGGGAAAAGGTGTAAGTGGGACCCAAAAGCAGCCTACCAGGGTCAATGATATAGAGGGAGGGCAGAGAAGTAACTGGTGATGCTGGCTTAGTTGATGTTATGAGTAAAAAGAAACAGAAGGAAAAAGGAAGGACTGGAAACCAGTTGGTGGCAGTAAGAAATGAAAAAGAATTTGGGGAGAAGGAGCAGCTGAGTACATTCATGATAAGACAACAAAGATGCTCAGATGTTCACAAGGCCAAACTACGTATCTGCCATGGTCCAGAGCTGCTCTGGATCCAAAATGAACTTGACCCCAGCCCTCGTAACCCAACCCTTCCACAGTCCCCATGACTCTCCCTCAAGAGCTGTACTTGGTGACTTTCTGTCCCTTACTATGCAGGGAACCTATCTATCCGCAGTGACAAGGGTGTGCATCAAAGTGGGAGCCATATATATGCTGGGCCTTCTGCTTGTGGGCAAAGGCGGCACCCTTAGGCCGGACTCTGGCTAGCTTCCCCAGTAAGTCCCTTAAACCACGAGGAGGATTCACACTGAAAAGTCAGAGGAAGTAGCAGAGGTATGCTTACTAACTTGTTTTGCAAGCTATGGCTTTGAAGGTAGGAGGGGATTTGCTGTCCCTTGGGCCTGGAATATCCTCTCCTACTCTGATCTTCTGACTCACCCTACTTACTCAGTCTTTAAGACTCACTCAGCTTTGGTGTCAAGTTGTTTCTGAGGCCTCTGACACCCCCGCTTAGCTAAAGGCACTCCACTCCTGCAGACAGTTCTACAAACCTACAGCAGAACTCAGCACACTGCCTGGCAGCTATTTACATGTCTGTCTCCCCGCCCACCACCACTTCCAAAGCAGAAGCTCTCTCAAAGCCTCTTTAATACAATCCTTGCATTCCCAGCAACTAGCAGTGTCTAGCACATGCTTGCTGAATAAATTAACTAATAACTGCTGTTTTTAGATGTGATTTGGACAGGCAAGGTTGCTTTTTGGAAGTAACACACAAGCGCTGCCACCAGTTCCTCGCTTGTGAAGAGGCATTTGCCAAAAAGAAACAGGATTTTAGTGGGAGCTGTTGCCAACACCTGAGCTTTCAGTTCCCACTGTTCCAGACTGCCTTTCCCACTTCAGCTTCATGGTTGCACAGAGTAAAAGCCTTAAAAGAGACCAAGAGGTTTTAATGTACTATGGAATTTCTGCTGAAGGCATCAAAAATGTTTCAGAAACACAGTGGTTGACAGTTGGCCAACAGTGTCAATGTAATTAATGCCAACATATTGTTCACTTAAAAAGGGCATATTTTATGTTTTATATTTTACCCTAACAAAAGACAGTCTGTAAGTACAGCCTGGCATCACTAACATTGAAATACCCACAGCTACAGTTTTTTTCTTTCCAAACTATTAGCCCTGGTATAAGGGTAATCCCCAAGGTCCTATACAGTCAGATTCACAATGTTCCCAGGAGGATGCCCTGATGGGCCAGTTACACACATGCGACATGAAAAGAATAAGCACGTGGAAGTCATCCGGGGTGTGGATGAGAGGTGGTGGCCAAATGCCTCATGTCCCTCCTGGAGGTGGCTGCTGCAGGCCACACCTCAAGCTGTGCTAGGATGCTGGGCGGGGAAGCAGTTTACTTGTTCTGGTAGGTGCTGATGGTCACGTGAGTAGAGTGGGCCAGTCCTGGAGGAGTGTCTGCTTGATGGATGGTCCCTCTGGGAAAGTACAGCAGGTCACCTGGCTACAGAAGGAAACAGAAGAGGAGAGGTATTAACTAACTAAGTACAACTTCTCAGTCTTCTTTGCTTCAAGGAAATAAACAGGGGCTTTGAGACTCAGTTCTCCATTCTAGAAACCACTACTTCAAAGGGCAGGCTGAGTGCTGGGCTCAAGGTGTCCAGCTAGGCTAGCTTTTCTGTGTCCACGAGCCTGTCAGTGGAAACCGCTGTCCACGAGAGGCTTCCAGGGCCTGAGGTCACTGTCCGTAGTCTCTGAGACAAGATACACCTGAAACCACCCCACCTCGATTCCGGGATCAAGCAGGATGACATCCACTGCATAGGAAACCTTTCTTTTCACATTCTGCAGTGGTTGAGAGGAAGAGCCTTAATTTAGACTCAAAAAGGCACTGTCAGTTACTGGCTGATAACCTGGCAATTAACTGCCCAAAGCCTCAGTATTTTTATCTATAAAACAAGAAATAATAGCCCCAAACGTCGCAGGATTATTTTGAGGATTGAGGAGATGATGCTTCCAATGCTCCAGGGGCAGTCATGGGCAGATAGTTTTATTATTTTACCTGCTGGTCCTCCCACCCTGTGAATTTTTGAGCTCTTGCAGGCAAGGTTTGTACCTTACCCATCTTGTATTCCCCAGAGCATATCCCAGCAAAGCACACAACATACAACACAGGCTCAACAAATGCTTGGATGAATGGAAAAATGATACAACTCTTATTCGAACCCCCAAAAGACATGTCAGTCATTGTCACAGGCAGTTGAGCCTCCTTCATCTTATCACTTTTCTCTCCCAAACAAGTGGACAGAAATATTCTCGGCAAAGCACTAATTTCCTAAGCAACTACCTCTCTAATCCCACCTGGATCAAACCATTCTGTAGAGTGGTTGCCTACCGAGAAGAAAAGGACTTTTGAGGGCTGCTTTTCCCCTCTCTGCACTAAAGGAAACTGTCTACTACATGCTTTCCTGAATATAGTTCTATCATTTACTGAGTGTTTCTGTGCCAGCCTCTCAGTGAAAACCTCACATGTGCAGTTACATGTCACTTAATGAGGAAAACACATTCTGAGAACTGTTGTCAGGCAATTTTGTCATCATACAAATGTCAAGAGTATAACAAACCCAGATGGGATAACCTATTACACTCCCAGGCTATAAGATACAGCCGATAGCCCTTAGGCTACAAACCTATACAGCATGTCACTGTACTAAATACTGTAGGTAACTGGAATATAATGCTGAAGATTTGTGTATTTAAATCTATCTAGAAAAGGTACAGTAAAAATAAGGTATAGCCAGGCTCAGTGGCTCACACCTGTAATCCTAGCACTCTGGGAGGTCAAGGCTGGCGGATTGCCTGAGCTCTGGAGTTCAAGACCAGCCTGAGCAAGAGAAAGACTCCATCTCTAAAAGCAGCAGGGCATTATGGCAGGTGCCTACAGTCCCAGGTACTTGGGAGGCTGAGACAAGAGGATCACTTGAGCCCCAGAGTTTGCTGTGAGCTGTGATATCACTACACTGTACTAAGGGAAACAAAGTGAGGCTGTGTGAAAAAAAAAAAATTATATATATATATATATATGTATGTATGGTATAAAACATAAAAAACTGTCTACCTAGGTGCGGCACCTGTGGCTCAAAGGAGTAGGGCATCGGCCCCATATGCTGGAGGTGGTGGGTTCAAACCTAGCCCCAGCCAAAAACTACAGAAAAAAAACAAAAACAAACAGTATACCTATATGGGGCAAACACCATACATGGGGAGCTGGCAGAACTGGAAACTGCTCTGTGTTGAGTCAGGAGTGAGTGGTGAGTGGCTGTGACACCTAGGCCACTGCTGTATACCTATGCAAAACTGGCTGTGCAGGTTTGTTTATGCCAGTGTCCCCGCAAATGCATGAGTAATGCACCACACTACAACGTTTTACAACAGCGACACATCACTGGCAACAGGAAGTTTTTTAGCTACATCATAATCTTACGGGAACACGGTCATACATGCAGTGTGTCACTGACTGAGATGTCGCTGTGCAGCACACGACCACATATTTCATTCAATGCACAAACATTTGCTCCATGCCTCCCCTGCCTTGCTGGAAAAGGCAGGGGAGGATTCTTCTAATGCAGTCCTGATGACTCCAGTGAGTCCCCTTTTGGTCTTTTGACCTTCAAAACTATAAGGTAATAAATTAATGTTGTTTTAAATCATGGAGTTAGTGGTAATTTGATAAGCAGCAATAGGAAAACTAGTACAGACATAAAGATATCTCCTGCAAGGAATTTTATTGTAAAGGAGGCATCAAAATAATACTTTTCAGTCCTTCCAACCTGCAAGGTAAATATAATTATCTCCATTTTAGAAAAGAAGCAGAGACTTAGAAAAATGACTTGCCCCAAGACACGCAGCTAATCAGTGACAGCAGCTAAATTCAAACCCAGATCTGTCAGACCCACAAGCCACAGAGTGGTGTTTCCATGGCAGGGTTGGTCTTCGCCCTGCCAGCCAGGTTTGGCAGGTATGTTCCACAAGCTGCCCCTGGGGTACAGGGAAGGCAGCAGACAAGGGGTCCAGGACTCTCGCTGTAGCTCCCATGCCCACCGCCAACTAGGGAAACTCTGCTCTTCTACTTCACGTATTGGGCATTGACACGAGATTTCCCATGAAGAGGCCCACTGGTTAAAACCTCATGTGTATATGAACCTACACACTTGGCAAACCCTGCCCTGTACAATACAGGCTTTCTCCTGCCAGGTGAGACGTCCCTTAATGAGCTGAGTATTCACTGAGTGTTTAATAGGCACCTGTTCCATCTCCTCCGAGTCCCACGGCAAAAATACAAACAACACACACCCTCTACACCTGAAGGTGACTAGGAAGCTCAACCTTCTTGGGCAGGGCAAATTGCCAGGCTGTCAGTCTGAGTAACTCTCAGCTCCAGCCTGAGACCACGGATAGCTTAGTCTTTAACTTAAAAATAACCAACCAAGAGTCTACATAAACATGGTTCACCAAAAGCAGAAGCTGGCAAACGTGAAGGGCCAAATGTAACGACAGTAAACATTTCTGGTTTGTAAAGTCACATGGTCTCCATGGCAACTGATTCTGCTGGTAAAACCTGAACACAGTCACAGACAGGTCATTAAGAAATGGGTCTGCAATAAACTTTACAAAAACAGGCAGCATGCCAGATTTGGGGGCCCGAGGACTATAGTTTGGTAACCACTAGGAACATAAAAAACAAGAAGGTTACCTTTATTGACATTTATTTATTTAAGTCCCCTGTAACATAGGCACCTATTCCTAAAAAGGAAGATTGTATCCCCCAGTATGGGCATACGAAGATTTTAAAATCAAGAAAGACACAGGCACTGAGTAAGAATTAGACACTAATTTTAACTTCAAGATGCAAGAAATACAAAAACAGTATCTATATGCAAATATGCCAGGTTGACAGAATCTTTGGAATGGTTTGAACCGACTATTGTTCTACTGCCACTAAAGGAAATTAAAGTTAGGTGTTTTAATAAGTGCATACAGTTTAATTATGGAGCTATTCCTATTCCTCTAAGCCTTTTTCGCAAAACCCCTCCTGCTGAAGACTGGCTATGCTCCCACCCAGGCTGACTGCTCGAAGACAGATTTTTCTCAGGAGTAAGATGCCAAGGAACAAGCACATGATCAAGCCACCTGCTCCCTGGAGGAGGAAGCCTCAAGAGCCTCCATAATTATTACTTTTTTCGTAACTATGTGCAGGGGAAGGGGGAGGGGTGTGTGTGGGATCGTCTACTGTATAGTAAGAAGGAAAATGGGTTACAGTGGAATTTTAGCAACAGAACAATTGAGTGATTCCTAGCTGTGCTCTAAGCATTACAGCACCATGCTGCCAGTTGTTTTTAGATGTGGGGAAGCTGTCCAAGGCCAGACGTTCCACTTTTATTCCAGAGGTTAGTGGATGACAGAATTCACTTTATTCTTGCTGAACTTGGATCATACACAGAAACAGGTTATTAAGAAAATGAAGTTAATAATTCTTCATCTCACTTCTCCAAATACAGACCACCAAGACTTGCAGAAGCTCCATGTGCTGGTTGACAGCAATGACAGCCTCCCTGCCCTGGGACCCAGGTTTTGTTCCCCCAGGGACCATCACCAAATCAAAGCCTCAAACCAGAATTTGTCTCAGCAACACAGAAAAGCAGCGGAAGAAAGGTGCCCACAGGGTCGTGCCATACCTTCAGTATAAACTCATACGTCGGCCTGCCGATCCTGTCCTCAGGCTCCACGCTGTACTCCCGCGCCAGGGGCACAGTGGGATGATAGAGGCGCCAGTGTTTCTCTCCCTCCAGCTGCAGGATGAAAACCTACAGAGACCCAAAGGCCCAGGAGCATCAGAGAACTTCCTGACAAGTCCTTCCAGAACATCAGCCCTTTAAGGACTTAGATGAATTGCAGTTGACCCCTGACCAACAAGGGTTTCAGCTGTGCAGGGTCACTTACCTGTGGGTTTTGTTTTTCAATAAATATATTAGAATGTTTCTTAGAGATTTGAAACCATTTGAAAAAATAAGAAAATTTTTAAAAAAATGTTAAAGATATGTCATAAATGCATAAAATGTATATAAACACCAGTCTGTTTTACCATTTATTACTACAAAATATATACAAATCTATTATAAAAAGTTAAAATTTATCAAAACTGACACAAAAACTTGCAGAGAATACACGGCACCACTTGCAGTCAAGAGAAACATGAAGTACTAAATCATAACAGCATAAAATTAACTGAGGTGCACACAAACTGTATGACCTTAATAATTTTGTAGTTACCTCCCATTGCTATGGCTGGAGGTCGGAGGTTGCCAAGTAATGTTTAAAACAATGTGTGATATGCTGCTACCCACACGAGCATTCTGCTTCGCCAGTAAATTCTGTACTGCAGTAAAAACTGATCTCTCATGTTTTTCATTATGTTTAATCCAATAATACTGTATTTCTTGAATAAGAACACAGGACCCATATGAAGGGTCACTAGTGATGATAAGTTCTCTCAAGAAGCAGAAAAAAGTCATGACATTATAAGAAATAGTTGAATTACTTGTTATGTACCAAATATTGAGGTGATAGCTGACGTCACCCACTGTTTCAGACAGATGATCTATCTCGTAAACAGATGACATAAACTTACGATATTCATGAATACATATAGTACTAGAAACCCATTTTCTCCTTATGATTTTCTTAATAACGTTTTCTTTTTTCTAGCTTACTTTATTATAAAAATACTGTACACAGCACATATAACACACAAAGTAAGTGTTGCATTATTGGTAGGCTTCTGATCAGCAGTAGTGGTTAACTTTTGGAGGAGTCAAAACTTACAGTCAGATTTTTGAGTGCACAAGAGGTCACTTCCCTTAAACTCCTTGTTGTTCAAGGGTCAAATGTACAAGTTTCAGATAAAAAATAAAAATGAAAGATCAGAAACGCATGTCACTCCACACTTAAAGTTGCTACTCCTGTTTTTCATTTTTAAAAACAGGTAATCATGAATCCTGATGCTGGATAGTCACTCTTTTCACTGTCTTAGTGCCTCACTGAGTTCTTTATATCCCACTATCTCATTCCTTTAAATCTTCTAGCAGACAGCCGAAAGCCCATAATCTCTGATGGAAAAGCCAAGCTTCAGATATTACTGAACGTCCAAAATCCTGAATATTGAGAGGGCCTTGGCAGACAGGAAAACTGCAAATCTTTTATTCTTTCTTCAGCCAAAAGTATTTCAATGCTCTATGAAAAAGATTAAAAGCTAACACTTTCAGAAAAGGTATTGATATCAAATGTCTCCACAAGGGAATAAAGGCAACTTTTAACTAATAATTTTATGTTCACACCTTGCATTAGCACAAAAATAAATACCTAAGCCAAAGAGTTAACTTTTTTTGGAAGTCACATGAGAGTGAAATCAACACTCGTCAAGGTGCCAATGCTTAAGTGAAATCATGAGCCTTTTCAAACTGCCCCAGGATTTTCGCAAATGGAAAAAATATACATATTTTTGGCAGCTACTGAAAAAGAACAAAATGCAAACAGATGTAAGGATTGTTTGTGATCTCACCTGATTAAAGAGCATACTTTCTGAAAGTAAAGAAAAAGCCAATCACACTTCTCATTAGATAAATCAATACCTGTTTAAAAGAAATGTATGGCTCTTTAAATTAGTAAGGTTGGAAACAATCTCTCCCTTTGAGAAAAAGCAGGAAACCAGTCTTGTGGGATTTATTTTGGCCCAAGCTTTAGAGGAGATCAAGATCCCCAGACACTATTACAGAAAGAGTGAACACAGACCTGGCCGACGAGCCTTGGAGAATAATGTGAACTAACCCTGACAGCTACCCTAGCCCAGGCTCTCAGCAACTTGTTCTTGCATACGTGTGGACCTTTCTTCTTCTCTTACCTCAACGTCGTCATAATGGGGCGGGAGGCCCTGAGATCCGGCAGGGGTTAGGTACACATTGGAGCCAACCAAGGAGCCAAAGTAACATTCCAGCTTCTCCTGGATCCTCCAAAGCTCATCCTTCGCAAAAAGCAAAAAAAAAGAAGAAAAGAAAAAGGAAGGCAGTGAAAAATATATTAGCAATAAGAGTAAGGACATGTTCTTGTTCACTTAGGAGGTCTTTACTGTGCAACTCACATGCCAGAACCTGGGAATCGAACGGTCAAAGAATCTTCCTGACGAGAGTCTTCCATCCAGTGCAAAAATACCACCGCCAAGAAAAGACTTGAGCAGACAGACAAAAAACTGGCAAGGCGACATATTAACTAAAACAGGAACTTTTCCCTCCTGGAGATCTAGTCATGATCAAAACTCTTCCCTCTAATTCACCCTCCCTGACCCCAATTTGGGAAGTCCCCTTTCCTGTTATCTTGTCTTCTTCTGCAGCTGTTAAAGTTATAGGAGTTGATTCCTGCATACATCATTCACCAGTAAAATCCTGGAACCCTCCATCTTCTAAGGAGGCAGACAATGAAGACAGCCAACCACAGACCACCTACACTTGTGAGCCAAAAGAAAGTTTGAAGTTATTATTTAGGAAACAGCAAGAAAAATCCTAATTTGTTTTTCTTTTAGCATCACTGAATAAGTGCTTCTGACCTGACACTGTTCTACCTTTGCCTATTACTGATTATACTAATCGGATTTATGTTTTCCAGAAATGTCATCAAGCCACACGCAATAAAGATGGCTCCAGTCCATGAACCTTTGTATCACTCTCCCTCTGGAGAAACCCTAACTGCCCCCTTCTATCATCACCTGATTCAGCAGGAAGCAGTTAGATCAAGTCTTTGTCCTTTTTCCCTAACAGCAGTTAGAGTTTCTACTTGGAGAGTGAGAATTGAGGCAGGACATTTGGCACCCTAGCCAGCTCAGTGGAGCTGGCAGACCTGCCACCTCCTCCTTGGTGGTGTCGGTGCTGCGGCAGCCAGCTAAAGAACCAGTGGGCTGGATGACAGACAAGGAGGGGGACCTCCAACCCCCACCGGCGACTCCAATAACCAAAAAGTCCGGACAACTGCTGAGGAGACACCTGTGCCTTGGTGTCTCCTTCACTTTACACTTAGGACTAAATGTGGAACCCCCATTTCCTATGCCTAGGTCAATTTCATGTGAATTTCCTAGGCCTCAGTTCCATGAATGGACTGTGTCCATTCATTGATAACATTCATTCATTTTGCCCCAACAGAAGGGACTGGGTTTGTTCATTGATTCATTCATTCACCTTGCCCCCGGTGGAAGGGACTGTGTTCATTCGTTTCCTGGCCAAGGAACCCATACACCTATATATACTCTGAGACTAAAAGCCTAAAGGGGGAGACGGGGAAAGACCTGGAGAGAAACGGAGAGAGCTTTTGTCTCCCCACTTGAGTTCTCTCTCTCTACCAGGAGCTTTAGTGTTTTCTGTATTCTTTTCTGTAAATAGATTCTGTCTTACCACTGGGAAAAAAAAAATGCCATGAAGGCTATGTTAAACAGTTTGATAAAAACATTTCAGATTGTATATGAAACCAGCACATGGTATCCCTTGATTGCACTAATGTACGTAGCTGTGATTTAATAAAAAAAAAAAAATTGGAATAATTTCTGCAGTATGGGAATAAGCTCTTCTTTGAGGGTTTGATAGAATTCTGGTGTGAAGCCATCTAGATCAGGGCATTTTTTGGGGGGGGATTTTTGTGGTTTCCTTGGTCTCAATGCTTGAAATTGGTCTGTTCGGGAGATCTATTTCTTTTAGGGAGATGGTGTGATTCCAAATGTTGATCCATTTCCTCCACATTGCCAAATTTCTGGGCGTGAGCTTCTTGTAGTATTCAGAGATAATCTCTTGTAGCTCTGTGGCGTCTGTTATTTCCCCTTTATCAGTTCTGATTGAGGTTACTAGAGATTTTACTATTCTGTTTCTAGTTAGTCTGGCAAAGGTTTGTCTGTTTTATTTACTTTTTCAAAAACCCAAACTTTTGTTTCATTAATTTTCTTTTCTTTCTTTTTTTGTACAAAAGGTCTTTATTAGCGGGGAAGCTGCAGAGCAGCATTAAGGAGGAGGAGAGAGAGAGAGAGAAACGGGGGAAGAGAGGAGAAGGGAGAGAAGGGAGGGAGAGAGAGACACACACGAGACACGTGGGGGAACGAAGACAAAAGAGAGACACACGGGGAAGGAAGAGACAAGACCCTTAATTTTCTGAATAATTATTTTATTTTCAATTTCATTAATCTCTGATTTAATTTTGACTATTTCTTTTCTTCTGCGGGGTTTAGGGTTAGATTGTTCTTCTTTTTCCAGTTCCATAAGATGTTTTGTGAGTATGCTGGTGCACTCACTTTCTGTTTTTTGAAGGTAGGTATGTATTTTTAGTTTCAAAGCACTTACAATTAATATTTTGTATAGGTAGTCTACTTTTATATATCTTTACCTATTCATTCATTGTATTAATCTTCATTTCTTTCTCCATTTTCCAAGTACCTCTTTACTATTATTTTTATTTTACCTGAAGAACTTTCTTTGCAAATATTGTTTGTGGCTTTTCTGTCTTTCCTTTTTTTTATTTTTGGATACTCTGGCTAGAGGTTTATATACTTT
Organism: Perodicticus potto; assembly: GCA_963574655.1. NCBI lineage: Eukaryota > Metazoa > Chordata > Mammalia > Primates > Lorisidae > Perodicticus > Perodicticus potto. Next base: position 1,970 of record CAUYRH010130806.1, on the reverse strand, counting down.
TAAAAAATCTTTTCAAAGAACCAGCTTTTGATTTTATCTGATGATTTCCTATTTTTAATTGTATTGATTTTTTGCTATAATTTTTCTTTTGGCCTTGCTTTTAGTTTAACGTACTTGCTTTGACTTAATTGCTTGATTTTCTCTAATTTCCAAAGGTGAAAGCTTAGATTATTTTTTTTTCTTTTGTAACTTGTACCTTCAATACTACAAGGTGTCCATAAGCACTGATTTTGCTGCATTCTACAATTTTTGATTGGTTTTATTTTCATTTTTTGTTTAGTTCAAAATATTTTTAAATTTCTCTTGAGGTTCATTTGGCCCCTGTATTATTTGTGTGAGTGTTATTAGATCTCTAATATGTGCATTGCTAGCTATTTTTCTATTTTTCGTTTCTAGTTTAATTTTATTGTGATCCTAGAATACACTGTTCATGACTTCTTCTCTATCAAATTTTCTAAGCTGTGTTTTATCCTGAAGGTGGTTTATCTTGGTGAATAGTCCACAGAGCCTGTGAAGAATATGTATTCTACTCTTGTTACATAGCATATTCTACAAATGTCAATTAGATCAAGTTGAGCGATGGTGTTGTTCAGTTCAACTAAACCTTACCAATATTTCCACTGTTGGAAAGGCAGATAGAGGACTGTTGTAGCCTTCAACTATAAAAGTGAATTTTTTTGTTTCTCCTTGCATTTCAATCCATTTTTGCATCAGGCATTTTGATATTCCATTGTTAGGTGCATGCACTTTAAAGATTGTTATGTCTTCTTGAATAATTGACCCCTTTATTATTAAACAATATTTCTCATTTTCCCTAATGATTTTTATTGTGCTGAATCTGCTTTGAAATTAACTGTTCTAGCTTTCTTTTGATTAGTGTTATCATGGTATATCTCTCTCCATCTCTTTACTTTTAACTTACCTGCATCTTTAATTTAAAGCAGGTTTTTGTAGCCAACATATACTCGGCTCTTCTCCTCCCTTCCCTACTCTAATAGTCTGTCTTTAACTTGGAAAATTTAGGCCACTCATGTCTAATGTTATTATTGGTCTTTAGTTGGATTAGTATGTATCATGTTTGTAAAACTTTCTATTAAATTAAATTGTTCTTTAATATAGATAGTCTCATCAATTTGTTCCTTCCTTAGTTTTAACTGAGCATTTTATATGATTCTATATTTTAACCCTTTATTAGCATATCAGTGAGTGGTGTTTACTATTTGGGATAACTATAAGCACCAGCAGCTGTAATTACTCTAGTGTCCCTGTTTTTTTTTTTTTTTTCTCAACCCTTCCCATTGTCTTTAGTTTTCTGTAAGAATTCTTTTATAAATAAATTCTATATCTTGTAGCTCTTTCAGTTGTAATACAATATTCTTATCCTGTGGCTCTGATGATGTGATGGTAAGGTGAGGGGGAGGGAAAGTCTTCTATAATCTTTTGATTAAAAAAGGACACTTGCACTAGACTGTTTATTGCAGCTCAATTTACAATCGCCAAAATGTGGAAACAACCTAAATGCCCACCAACCCAGGAATGGATTAACAAGCTATGGTATATGTACACTGTGGAATACTATTCAGCCATTAAAAAAAATGGAGACTTTACAGCCTTTGTATTAACCTGGATGGAAGTGGAACACATTATTCTTAGTAAAGCATCATAAGAAGGGAGAAGCGTGAATCCCATGTACTCAAGTTTGATATGAGGACAATTAATGACAATTATTGACATGGTGGGGGTGAGGATAGGGGAGAGCAAAGAGAGAAAGAATAAGGGAGGGGTGGGGAAACGAAGAGCAGAGAGAGGGAAGGAGCAATGGGGGTGGGGTCTTGGTGTGTGCCACACCTTTTGGGGGCAAAACACGATTGTAAGAGGGACTTTACCCAACAAATGCAATCAGTGTAACATGGTTTCTTGTACCCTCAATGAATCCCCAACAATAAAACAAAAACAAACAAACAAACAAA